>LNAC01001643.1:0-128481 GCA_002007465.1 Ailurus styani
GAATTCCTGGGACCTGATGATAATCGGTCTCCTACTCCTCCGCCATCTTGCCGCTCCGTCCCCCTCCAGGTTCTTTTTTGCTGCATCATAGCATGTGCTGAGCCTACTTTTATAGAGGAGATCTGTAAGTGATTTGTGACATTTTCATTATTTGCACAAATGAAGTATAGATTATAAAAATCTCAAGTTTAGGGCGCCTGGGTGGCTCAGTGGGTTAAAGCTTCTGCCTTCGGCTCAGGTCATGATCCCAGGGTCCTGGGATCGAGGCCCGCATCGGGCTNGGGAGCCTGCTTCCTCCTCTCTCTCTGCCTGCCTCTCTGCCTACTTGTGATCTCTCTCTATCTGTCAAATAAATAAATAAGATCTTAAAAAAAAAATCTCAAGTTTATATTCAGATAATTGCATAGCTTTTTCCAAAACACTGTGCTCCATAAGCCATAGATTCTAGGTTTGTTTGCCATAGGCAAAGTTAGACAGTCAACATTTCATAGATAAGGGCTCTTCCATCAGTCATTGCCATTACCTTACATTCCTAGAGGGTTGGTCCCTTGGTAAGGGGATAGAATGAATGACAAACCTGCCGTGTAACCATATTTTTTCTCCATACCTTCTTGGTGATGAGGATACAGAGATGAGTAAAACACACCTTCCCCTCAAATATTTTTATAGTCTAAGGAGAGGAACACAAAACCAATACCACAGTTAATGAATCTGAAACCCTAACATGGTACATGGCACATATTAAGTCTCTCAATAGACCGTAATATATATTTAAAAAAACAGTATTATCAAGGCAATTATGAAGCTCTGGTTTAATATTATGAGAAAGGTAAAGTCTTAGTTAGTGGGTAATATAATTGGTACAACTTTCAAGTTTACCCATTCTGCTGACAAGTACCAGTTTCTTGTGTGCCAGATTCTCTATGAGGATAGATAGAGAACGTTCCTGTGAGCTTTCAGTCTTGGAGGAGACACATCCAGGTAAACATATAATACACCGTGGCATTGTGTTAAGTGGAATAAGTCAGACAGGGAAAGACAAATACTGTTCCAATTTATGTGTGTATATTCTCACTTGTGTGTAGAACCTAAACAAGCTTGAACTCAGAGGCACAACAGAATGGTAGTTACCAGGGGGTGGGGATGGCGGCAGTGGGAGATATTGGTCAAGTGTTCCAGACTTGGAAAAAACAAACAATATAACCATGGCCCAGTGATACTGAACAGCTTTTTAAGAAAGTAAAGCTAGGCTGAAACCTGAAACATAAGGTGTCTAAGCAAAAAGTGAAAGAAGTGCAGAGTGCTCTCAATTGAAGGAAATCATGTGGCAAGAAATAGTAAGGAGTTTGAGAGCAGTTATGAGCAAGGGGGAGAGAGTGAGAGAATGTGTGTAGGGCTGAGACCATTTAGACTTTGTGGAACATCGAAGGCTTTTTATCTGTATCCTAAAAGTAATGAGATGCTGTCAGGGAGGAAAAATTGTGCTTTCCCTTTAAGGCCCTTCTAGCTGGACTAAGAATCAAATTGACATGAAACAGATTAATGGGACAAAGTCCAGTTTAATTTTTGCATGTATTGCGAGTCCATGCACATGTGGAAATTCCAAACAAAATCAGGTAAATGAGGTATATACGTTATTCTGAACTAAGGAGAAAGAGTAGGGGTCTGGGACCTCAAAGGGAATGAATGCAGTCCTTAGGAAGATGAAAATGAATAAATGTTTGGGAAAGAAATGTTTGTGGGCCACTCAGAAACAATGGGACATAGAGGACTTGGATCACACAGGCCTTTTAGGTTCTTCCCTGTCTACCATACCAAGTTCATATCATAATGTAGCTATCTATGGTGACAGCTCTCTTCTTGGAGCAAGTCCTCTATCTAAATTATTTTTAGGTGGTAGTTGAGGGGTGAGGTAAAGAGCTTTTCCTGAATCTGCTGGGTTTTGATTGCTTTTTAACTCAAAATAATCTTCATTCCAAAGTGGCCCATCTTGGGGTAGCCTGCCCTAGGTCCTTACAATGCCATTGAAGGTTTTTGTTTTTAAAAGATTATTAACTTAGATCTTTTCTACCCACGATAACCTTAAAATAAAACTGCCAGCTATTTTACTAGCAAAAATGGGCTTATTCAGGAACAGCACAGAATGGCCCTCCAAGACAACCAAGCTATGTAAAAACCATAGTCTGAGGAACGGAGGAGAGGAAGGATCTTTTACACAGGAAATGGGGGAGCCGGGAAGGCTATTATGACCAAAAAGTCCACTGGAGTAAACTGAGAGTTTGAAGTATGGTGGTTGTTGATAGGCTAAGTTATGAGTGCTTCTTGTTGGCTGGGCTGTTGCCAGGGGAGGAGGAAGCCTTCCTTCCTCCTGCTCAGATAGTAAAGTACTATCCAAGTATACAAGATCTATCTCTTCCTGTTGGGTATACAGTTGACAAAAAGTGATAGGACACAAGAGTTCTCCCTGCCAAACCTCTTGACTTCATTCTAGTGGGACTTCCCTTTATTATCATACCTGGATAATAAGGCCCAGATAGGGAATGCTGAGGAACCAAATCACAAACAGATGGGATTCATCATCTCCCCAGAGGATGTGTATCAGGAATGGGCAAAGCCTTGTGAAGCTGTCTCACAGTTTTTTCTTCATGCACAAATGCGCATGGCTTGCTTAGTCTACAGACCACTTTTTGTTTCTTTTTTGGTGTCACGTAGTGCCTCAGATGGCAGATGACCCATCTCTGGAGAAACTAGATTGTTCCAGCCTTATTAAAAAAAAAATCACAAGAATGCAAAAAACCACTATTTTTCCTGCTTAAGAGAATTCATAGCCAACCTCTTTCTGGCAATTCTAACCTGATAAATAAGCAGAAGTGACTTGTTAGAGCCAGCAGTTATCTTTTGAGTATCATTATCCTCTGCTGAATGATTCAGCACTTATCAGGGGTGATTTTTGGTTGCTCAGAAAAGGGATTCTTCTGCAATTATATAGCACTTTGCTGAGACTCAGCATTGTCTAGTTAAAAGTGTAAGGAGCAAAATGCAGAATTCTTGCTGCGAAAATCACTTCTAAAGAAATGCTTCATTGTCATATAATAGTTGTCATTGTTGTGCTTTTACTTTATTTTATTTATTTTATTTTTTTTTTTAAAGATTTTATTTATTTACTTGACACACAGAGAGAGATTACAAGTAGGCAGAGAGGCAGAGGCAGGCAGAGAGACAAGGAGAGGGGGAAGCAGGCTCCCTGCCGAGCAGAGAGCCCGATGCGGGTCTCGATCCCAGGACGCTGAGATCATGACCTGAGCCGAAAGCAGAGGCTTTAACCCACTGAGCCACCCAGGCGCCCTTACTTTATATGGAAATTACCTTCCTGCCTGGAGCTCTTCTTCCAAAAAGAAATCCCTCTGGGTGACTGGATGCAGTTTTTTATTTACTAATTATTCTATAATAAATTACACTGTAATTATACCTGATCATGGGTACATTTTACTTCCTTTTTGACTCTGTTAGCTATATTGAATTCAGATTATGTGACAAACCACAGTATTTATGAAAACAGACTATTTCTACAGCTGTCACTTATTAATGATATGTTAGAAGCAAAGAATGATAGTTTGAGCTCTCTCATTCAAGGGAAAGAGCTCTAGAACAAGGAAGAAGTACTAAGTGGCTAAAAAGTTACTTTTAGTTCATGTGAATTTTGATCCAAACAGTTACATAACACCTTTTTTGTCACTGTCACTTGTTAGTGACTTAGGACCTATCAATGAATATAATAATGTCTCTGAAATTGCAAAAGATAATGTGAAAGAGAATTGTTCTAGAGTGAATGTTCTGTGTACTCAGGAACAGCAAATTGTTAAGAAAACAGAATTCAATTGAGTAAATTTAAAAATCACATTGGCTTTGTGTAATGATTCATGAATCGGACAGCATTTCATCCATAGAGCAAATAGAAGGGAGCTCTGAAATGCTATAGAAAATGGGACACTGGGATGCCTGGGTGGCTCAGTTGATGCCTGGGTGGCTCAGTTGGTTAGGCAACTACCTTCGGCTAGGGTTATGATATCAGGGTTCTGAGATCAAGTTCGCTGTTGCATCAGGCTCCTTGCTCAGCAGGGAGCCTGCTTCTCTCTCTGCCTGCTGCTCCCCCTGCTTATGCTCTCTCTCACTCTCTCTAATAAATAAATAAAATCTTAAAAAAAAAAAAAAGAAAATGGGAGACTTAGAGGCAGAAGAGTGTAGGAACAAGGAAAAAGTCGTTTTACCTCATCTATGTGGGATAGAATAGATCTGTCAGTCCTCTTTCCCTACTACTGCTGACCAGGAAATTCCAAATTAACTGCTTTAAGATTACACTCCTGGGTGAGGTTGAAACTGTAGTTTCATTTGGTATTCAGTCTTGTTTTGTTGATGTGAGTCTTAAAACAAGTGGCTCCATTTTGGTCCTTTAAAAAAATACACAGTAAATGAATTAATGGTGAAATGTTGATGAACTTAAGAGCATTCATAACACTAGAGGTGATCTCTATCCTAATTATAAATTTATAGCCAGATAAGTTTGAAATCTTTCACAGTTTTCCTTCAATTATTATTCTCCTCAACTGATATTAGAGTAACTAATAACTTCTGACTTTCCCAGGAAGAGCTCCATGACCCTTACAAGTTAGTTCAGTGGATATCACTTTATAACTTGCCCTTTTTACTTAACAGAATATCATAGATATATGAGAGCATTTATGTAACAATGGATAAATTACATATGGTCTTATGTCTCATATATATTTCTATAGAAAAGTTTCTAGAGTATTATCTAGGACTGGGGAGGAAGAGGGGAAATGTGTAATCTTTAATCTAATTATTGTTATTAATTACCAAGCTAATTATTATATTTACTGTTTTATATAGTAATACATTTCATTTTTTTCTTTGGACTTTTCCAGGGATATATTTTTATTGTAAAATAAATAAAAACTAATTTAAAATGGTATGTGATAAAAACAGTACAATTTAAAAAATAAGTCAGTATTGAAATCAAAAGTTACAAGATTATTTTATATTGTTAACATATGAATTTAGGTAAACTATAATTTTGCACCAGAAAATTATATCTAACTGGTTATCATACAAATAAAAGAAGGCAGTCAGTTCAGAATGACTTATAAAGCTGGTATTGTTTTCTTGTTCTTATATCTTATTTGTGGAAAACCAGTGCAAGATATGAACAGTTCAGGGATCTAGGTCATTGGCCCTGGATTCTGCGTTAATTCATCTCATAAAAGTACAAAGGATGATCAATCAACTTTGTCAGCTCTAATGCCATCATCAGAGAAAGATGAGCTGAAGGAAATTATAAGCTATTTATAAATTTCTCTTTACTACCTAGAAATATTACTCTGTATTTTATGACTTTAAAATAATAGGATTGCTTTTTAGGATTTATATAGGCAAGCTTAAGTTTTCTAACATACCTAGGAATTCATGCATCTATTATTTGTAACCAAACTGCATATGCCTTTTTTATGAATTTGAGTAAAGATATACCACCTGAACAAAACCTAGGCTGTGATTATGCATAAATGTTACTTCTTTAATATGCCCTATAACTCACTGATGACAGTTGATTTCCTTCATTATGTTCCACCTATAAGTTTTGAATTGATAAGAGAGGTAGTTTTATGAACTCTAAATTTCAAGGGGAAAAAAAGTCTAAAGTTTAGTATATGGCCTTTAGCATTTTTAACTGATAAATTGCTTTGGATGTTGCCTCAGAGAATGGAAAAGAAAATGTGGGGATGAAACAGAAGAAGAGAAAAAAATAGTAAATTGTTATAAAATAGTATAAGGACAGAAAATAAAAAATGAAATACCTCAGGCTATGAACTGGTTATCTTCATCATACAGTCTTCTTCTCCCTGAAGGAATATATCAGCGTCTCCAGTTCATGTGTTTAATATTCACTAGAAGTTGTTAATGATGGTGGCCCTCTTAGTCACAACATGATCCTTAAGTGCCTTCGACAATTAAAGAAAAATAAAAACCATACTCAAGTACCATCAAGTACCAGTTATTGACTCGTTCTTTAAAGCCTACAAAATGACCTTATGTTTTTGTTTTTTATGTTTTGTTTTTTGAGAGAGTGAGAGAGAGCTCTCATGCATGCTCACGTGTGTGGAGTTGAGGTTGGGCGGGGAGTGCAGAGGGAGAGAACAAATTCCCTGAGCTAAGTGTGGAGCCCATCATGGGGTTCAATCTCACCACCCTGAGATCATGACCTGAGCCGAAATCAAGAGTCAGACACTTAACGACTAAGCCACCCAGGCTCCCCAGTGACCTTAAGTTTAAGGCTAATGGTGTGTAACTTTTGCAGATTTGTAACAGTATCTTTTTTTGAAACAATGCAGGAGGTTTAGAGCATGTTATGATTTCTTTTCTTTTTCTTTTTTTTAAAGATTATTTATTTATTTATTTGACAGAGAGAGACAGTGAGAGAGGTAACACATGCAGGCATAGTGGGAGAGGGAGAGGCAGGCTTCCCTGCAGAGCAGAGAGCCTGACATGGGACTCGATCCCAGGTCCCTGGGATAATGACCTGAGCCAAAGGCAGACACTTAATGACTGAGCCACCGAGGTGTCCCATGTGATGATTTCTTTCTTTTTTTTTTTTTTTGAAGATTTTATTTATTTATTTGACAGAGCGAGAGAGGACAAGCAGGGGGAGTGGGAGAGGGAAAAAGCAGGCTTCCCACCGAGCAGGGAGCCCGATGTGGGGCTCCGTCCCAGCACCGTGGGATCATGACGCCAGCCGAAGGCAGACGCTTAAAGACTGAGCCACCCAGGCGCCTCCCCCCCATGTGATGATTTCTTAATGTTTGTTGCATCCTGACCTAATCTAATTTGTTCATTTTTCCATTGTTAGGTTCTTTTTGTAGACATTGGTAGTTTCCAAGACTCAGAGGAAGAGAACTGTCTTAGTTCTCTCTCAACCTGGCTGTGGGGTGTTACGTGACAAGGGCAGTGTCAGGCTGACATTCCCCAGATGAACAAAAATTTAGTAGCTGTCAAATGTACACATGTGGGTGCACACATACACAGACAGTACGTTCGCAGTTATAACTGTTCTTTCCGCTCAGTGGAGTCCCAGATGTTAAAACTTTGAGAAAGTATGATGGAACTCTGTAAGAAAGCTTCCCTAGTGGCAGCTGAGATGTTCTAGCTACAGGATTCAGTTATCTTTCCAACTGGAGTCAGGGAAAAAACTCTCATTGTATGAATGAGTGGAATCCTAAGCCTGGAATGCAGTCAGAGTGTGTCTGTAGGTGTAGGGCTTGCGGGATTCTTATACCCTATTCACGAAAGGGTGTTTGTGGCTGGACAAATATTCTTAGTGAATCCACCTATATCCTGAATACCACTGTTTTTACGGTAAAGCCTTCTAACATTAACAAGCCACCTGATATTTTGAATCATAAAGATAGCTGAAGCACTTGAGGTAGCCATTTCTGCTACGTTTGATTAGAAGTTTAGCAAAGTCTTGATTAAAGCCTTACAACTATTACCCAACCACACCAGAGAGTGGAGTAAAATTCAGTCACATCTACATAACTCACAAGTTTATGATGCAAGTATTCTATAGTAAATTTTAGAAAATGTAATGCTGTGCTTCCATTGGCACTTGTGAGAACCACTAAAACCTTTGAATATAGTTGGCTTCAAGTAGACACTGATAAAATTAATGAGGTTTATTGAAAGTTCTTTTTCTGTTATTGTTTATTATTGCAACAAGTCTAGCAATATTCAGATCAATGTTTTACATATTCACACCCACATTTCCTTTAATAAGTAATGCAGAAAATTTAATTCCTGAGTTGTGTTTGGGTGAACGAGGGGAAAATGGTATTTAAAGTTTTATTGACAGTCTACATTTAATGTATGGAGTATATTCTTTAGTGGACATATGTATGATATTCATTTATTCAGAAAAATGTAACAAGTGTCTCCTATATTTTAGGCAGGCTCAATAAGGGTAAATAGGATCTGGATCCTGCCTCAGGAAGTGGGTAGTCTCTTACAAATATTTGTACAAGGCAGGTGCAAAAACATCTCTTGAGCCCTTATTTTAGTGTTTTAATTAGTGTGCGTTCATTAAAAGCATTTGATTAATGGAGGAAAGTGGAAAACCCCATTAAAATCATCCAAAACTTATGTATATTTTTAAAATCAGTTTCTGTTTTTAAAAATGTAATTGTTAGTTGTAATCAAAATTATATATAATTCATTTTGGTTTTAAAAAATTTCCAAATTTCTTTTCTTTTTTTTTTTTTTTTTTTTAAGATTTTATTTATTTGACACAGAGAGAGAGATTACAAGTAGGCAGAGAGGCAGGTAGAGAGACAGGGAGAGGAGGAAGCAGGCTCCCTGCTGAGCAGAGAGCCCGATGCGGGCCTCGATCCCAGGACCCTGGGATCATGACCTGAGCCGAAAGCAGAGGCTTTAACCCACTGAGCCACCCAGGCGCCCCCAAATTTCTTATCTATGGTTGATTTTATCATTGATTTCCAGACTCATTGAAACCTATTTTCACATGTGTTTGTGTTATTGGTCTATTACTAAGGAATAAAAGAAGAGCTTTTAATTTATCTGAAAGTACTCCATTTCCTTCTTAAAATTTTTTTTCTTGATACTGAGCCAAGTTGAAATATATAAGGAATAAATAAAAAGGAAGTAAATAGAGGGACTAGTATTTAACAACAGGAGAAAAGTAGAGAATGAGAAAAGAAATTCTACAAATTGAGCTTTGATCTAATTGCCAGCTGGATATCAATAACTTATTTGTTAAAAGCTGTTGCTGACAGTCTTCTCTAATTATAGGTATTGTGAAGTGGGGCTGGGAGGTGGAAAAAGAAAAAGGATCTAAGAGGATGCTTTCTTTAACTTAAGAACTCATTTCCTGAAGTTAATCTTTCGGTATAGTTCAAAAATCTCTTAGTCTCTTTCTCCCATGTATTGCACTTCCTAGAGGAAGTTTGCTGTTTGATAATTTTAGTTGAGAATACAATCCATGCAGATTAGAAGTGATGGGACCTTCTTGGTTGAGATAATTTTGAATGGTAAAGTTTTAGATTATCTAGTTGCAGCTATTTTTTTTTTTCCCTGCAGATAATGTTCTATTCATGTATTTTAGCCAATTTTCCTAGGAAGTATTTGTTAAGATCTGATGGAATTAATCAGTAGGAAATTTTCCATAGTTGCTTCATACATTTATTATTTGATTATTTGCATGTGTTATAGCTTTATTCTGATAGTCAATAAATACCTTTAAATCTTGAAGATTATTTTTCCCCAAATAGTTGTAGTTGTAATAATTAAGAACAGTGGTTCCAGAAACGGATTCCATTGTTTCTAGATTGAGTTCCATTCCATTTAAGTTCAACTCAACATTTTATTTGTAAGACTTTGGGGGCATTTTGTGTTTCAGTTTCCGTGTATTTAAATGGATGTTATTATTATGATATTATTATATCTACATCATGAAGATGTGAGAATTAAACAAGTTCATATGGAAAAGCAATTTATGGCATTTAGAAATTGCTCAATAAATGTTAATGGCTGATAACTATTACTATTGATATTTCAGTTGTTGATGATTCATAAAGCAGTTTCTTCCATGTGTGAATTTTGTTAAAAATTACACACAGGCACACACACATAGATTTTCATAGTGAAATAAATTTATGAAACCCTGAATTAGGTGAAGTAAATTTCTCTGACTTTATATGTTAGCATGCATTGAAGAATTTTCAAAGCTGCATATAGTAGTGTGTATAGCCTATCCTTGGCTTATCGATGACACAGCCTTCCTTTCACTGAGCATGGTAAACACCAGTATAGCTCACAGTGGAGACCTGGAGACTTCTCAAGTAGGGCACTTCTCAACTGTGCAGGACTATGCTGAGCACTAAAGGTCATTTAGGGTCTATGGTTCCTGCTACTTGCAGGGCCAGTAGCAGGCCCCAGACATTAAGACAACCCACACTGCCCTCACATAATCCAAAATATCAGCTGTAGAGAGAGATACCACCCTGATTGGGATCTAGTAGTTTGGGGGAACGTAAGCAGGTTTTGTTTTCATATGAACTAGTCATTGGGAGTCCTCTAGGAATGAAGCTGGTAGAATGTTTTTGTGACCAAAATTCCATAAAAGGTTCAAGGAATGGTTAAACAGATATATATATATGTAAAAATTCACTGAGTTGTACACCTAAATTTTGTGTATTTCAGTACATCTGTGTTATTCCTCAATTTTTACAAAACTCCCTGGATAACCATCACTGGTATATATAAGATATATTGTAAGAAGTGATTCAGAATTTGACTATATGTTGGGATGTGAGATCATTTTCTCCATCCCTGCAGTCAAGTGATCTTGAATTTTAATGTTTCTTTCTTTCTTTCTTTCACTCCATTATGAAAGAATTCAAATTAGATGTCATTGCAGTGTGCTACTCAGTAAGAATTTAGGATGCATAGGTAAATGAAAGTAGAAGAAACAAACAAAAATATTGATTATATTCAGTTATATTCCTGTCAGAGCTCAACCACATTATACTGTGCTATTTAGTTAAATAAATGGCATTATTAATAATATTAATTTATCCAATACAATTATTAATTAAAGCTGACATTTTCCAATAAAATCAATTTGCTTATAATACAAATCTACATTTCTTTTATCTTCTGCAGAGAGGATGAATTAACACTCTAAGCAATTCTTTTGTCTTGTCACTTCAGTGACATGAAACAGAGTTTTAATGGATATGGCTGTAATGTACAATATTTCCTTTGTTTTCAGAGCGAAAAGCCATTAACAGTTATTTCAGGATTACTGTGTTTATGACACTTGTAAATTGATTTGTGATATTAGCCAAGCAGATGATTGAACAAAAGCCTTTGAATTTCTTCGTGTTTATCCTTTCCCAGTTTCAAGGTGTTGAGTGATTCAGATTACACTTGAGGCTTATGGAAATGTGCTGGACTTCCTCCCCATAAGACCTAATTCCTGAATCAAGGGAATAGTTTACCCTAGCCTGACAATTGCATGAAAAGGAGTTTTATAAAGGGACAGCCTAGGTCAGACGGAAGTGAAGGTGACATCTATCCCATCATGAAAATGTCAAATGGCCTGATATAAAACACTTGCTTATTACAGTTCAGTGATTCTTAAGTCCTTTTAGTGTGAAAATAAAATAAAATTTAAACAATTCCAAGTTATAGCACTGTCCCAGACTATTACACAAATCCACTGAGTTATTTTTAAAACTACAATTTGGATCTCAGTGTCATAATATATCCCTTCCTGCTGACTATAATAAAAGTTGCTGATCTATTTCAAGCTTCCCAAGTAGAAAAATGTTTAATGATTTAGCATGCGTGAAGTTAATTCTGATCTCTAGAATTCATAGTGGCTGAAACAACTTAATGCTGTTTCTTAGTGAACAGGAATGTCAACACAGCACTTTTTGGGGGGCTGTTTACATTCTGTGCCTTCTTTAGAAATGGCAGATGGACTGTCGCTGACATGACTACTTTGTGTAAGCTGCTGCCATAGAAATGAGAGTTTTTAAAATAGTGATCCTAAGAGTTACTTTTTTTTTTAGACTTGCCTTGTTAAATTTTCTCTTGAGAAATTTGACTTGAACATGTGCGTGAGTAACTGTTGACGGAAGATACCAAGGATGTGAAAAATATCACCAAGGTGAATTTTACTATCCCAAATTCTACTTTTCTAAGCTGATTTTGGTCCATTCACTACATTATCAGATTTTATTCTTTTTATAATAAAGTAGGAATCTTGGGGCGCCTGGATGGCTCAGTGGGTTAAGCCTCTGCCTTCGGCTCAGGTCATGATCTCAGGGTCCTGGGATCGAGCCCCGCATCGGGCTCTCTGCTCGGCAGGGAGACTGCTTCCTCCTCTCTCTCTGCCTGCCTCTCTGCCTACTTGTGATCTCTCTCCCTCTCTGTCAAATAAATAAATAAAATTAAAAAAAAAAAAAGTAGGAATCTCTTTATTTATTTATTTTTTAAATTTTATTTATTTATTTATTTCACAGAGGGAGAGAGATCACAAGGAGGCAGAGAGGCAGGCAGAGAGAGAGGGGGAAGCAGGCTCCCTGCCGAGCAGAGAGCCCGATGCGGGCCTTGATCCCAGGACCCTGAGATCATGACCTGGGCCGAAAGCAGAGGCTTTAACCCACTGAGCCACCCAGGCGCCCCAGTAGGAATCTCTTTATTTTGGAATTCAGGAGTATAAATTTGTGGTATATTATTTGCTTAAAGGAAAAAAAAAGATTTATAATACAATGGGATCATTAGAAAACCATAGTGTCAAAGGTTTTGAGTAAACATGACACCATTACTGTCAAGTGTAAAAAACAAGTGGTTATTAGGAATGATTATTATTCAGAATATATTAGCAATAGCTAGAGACCTTTACACTTACTTTAAAATAATGTGTGTTTCTGTTTAGTTTAGAGGCATGGCTTATATACATAAATATAAATAAGAGTCCAAAGTGACTGTACTCTTACCATATTTTCTTCCTTTTTCCCTTTCTATACTTTATTAATGGAATTTAACAGAATCTACTAGAAACAGTGTATAAAATCTGAATGAAGAATCAAAGCATGATATCCAAGGGATGTACTAATAACTACCCAGATTTAAATAATTACTGTAAGTTGGGCTTATATTTCCTTTGGGTGGACCATGACATTCCAAACATATAAAGCAATAAGGAACAAATACTGTGTTTAAATATGGACTTGTGCTGGACGTGCAGAACATATACACTTGTATTCAGAGGGACCTCAACTTTTCTGAATGTAGTTCAAACAGAAGAAGTCTGATAGCATGGTAGCCTTAGGAGAGACTTTCTGGCTATTTTCTCTGTTTGTATTAAAAATATACCAGTAAGGGTTTTTCACCTTTTGCTGAAGGAATCTCCTTATTGCACTGGAATATTTCAGGCTTATTTCTAATTTGAACAGACCGAATAGCTACATTATAAATGTCTTTATTATGGAAATATTAAAACATACCAGAAAACAGAGACTGTAATATAAAGAACCTTCATAATTCTCTATTACACAGCTTCCACAATTATCAGGATGGTAGGAATTCTTGTATTCTTTTTTCCCCATATCACTTAGCTGTGTCTGCATTGCAAGCCATGCTGAAGCAGACTGATTTAACACAGGAAACATTTACTGTTGTTTCTAAGTCTTCTGTGTCTTTGAGTGCATAGAGAAGGAAAAAGACCTTTTTTCCTTCTACCCTTCTAAGTTCTTGGCTGGGTCGCTATAGCAAAAGACAGAAAAACAAGAGAGAAGCATATAAATGTATTTGATGTAAGTTTTATGTGACACAGAAGTCTTCAGAAGGAAATGAGGATCTGAAGAAGCATTTTTATGCTAGATTTTTATGAAGAGCAGAAAGTTGTGGAAAATGTGATAGAACAAAAGGAATCTGGGCTAAGTGTAGTCAGCTGTGGAAACCGTTGCAAGACCTGCTCATTCAGATTCATCTCAGTGTCCCTCCATCTTCAGAGATGAGAATGCTCCATTTCCTCCAGCTATAGGGAGTGCATCTCCTAGAAGGGTAGAAGGAAGGAGCACATCTCTCACATGAGGGTTTTAGACCTACTGCAGGGGAAGGTCAGAGACCTTCTTGCACTTTCCATTTCTGAATTTCTTCAGTTTAAAATATCCCATATGCCAAAGCTCTGTGTTTGGGGGTGGCATATCGTGAGACTTGTCAGATGGTTCTGCTGATCTTAACCAGTCTAGACTGACACTGACCGGGCTGGCTCTTAAAGCTGTGTTCAGCTGGCAGGGCATCTGGGACTGGCTCATCTAGGATGGGTACCCTTACCCATTTGGTGTCTGCTTGCCTATTGGCCGGGATTACAGAGGTTAATGGAGTAATGTCTCCCCTCTTTCAGCAGGCTTGCTGAGTGCAGACTGAGCAGGGTTCTAGGAAGGAGACAGGCCGAGAGCAAGAGTGTGCAATTCTTCTTGAGCCCTAAGCTCAGAGCTCATTCCATTGATTGAAGGACAGCCAGATTCAAGAAGTGAGGAAATAGCTTCTTGTAAAGTTATATGCAACCCCTTGGAGACAAGGAGGGGAGAACAACTGAGGACTTTTTGATCAATTTACCACATCCCCCACCTTAAAAAAAAATTTTTTTTAAAGATTTTATTTATTTATTTATTTGACAGAGAGAGAGAGATTACAAGTAGGCNTTACCACATCCCCCACCTTAAAAAAAAATTTTTTTTTAAAGATTTTATTTATTTATTTATTTGACAGAGAGAGAGAGATTACAAGTAGGCAGAGAGGCAGGCAGAGAGACAGGGAGAGGAGGAAGCAGGCTCCCTCCTGAGCAGAGAGCCCGATGTGGGCCTCGATCCCAGGACGCTGAGATCATGACCTGAGCCGAAAGCAGAGGCTTTAACCCACTGAGCCACCCAGGCGCCCCAAAAAAATTTTTTTTAAAGTATTTTAAATCAATATAATTTTACCACTAAATACTTTAGTGAACAGGCTTTTTTTTTTTAAGTCGTTGGATTTTGTAACTATAGTAGAGGCCATACAAATTAACCATACTCCATGGATCAGAATATTATTACTGGAGGCTATATCATACTTATTTATCGATAATGACAAAATTATCATCACTGTCACTACTAGTAGTAAATTTCATTTCTTATTCTGTGCTAAACATACATTACGTCACTTAACCCTCCTAAGTGTGTTATAAGGCTGAAACTCTTCATTTGTAGAGATGAGCAAGAGAGGTTGGATAAACTGCCCAAGGCTGCATGGTAGTAAGTGATGGCTTTGAATCTATGCTATTCTAACTGTTTTTCATGTTCTCATCCACTGCATATCACTGTCTCCAGTTAGCTGACCCGTGGGCTCTAGTATCTTTGCATGTACTTGAAATGGACAGGTAGATTAGACAAAGGATAAGCCAACTCTCTTTTCCATGTCTTAAAGCAGAAGATGAATTTAAGGAAGTAAGTTGTTTCTAGATTTACCACAGCGCAGCTATTCTAAACATATCGGGTTGTCGGGGGGAATGCCTCAGTGGCTCAGTCAGTTAAGCGTCTGCCTTTAGCTCAGGTCATGATTCCAGGGTCCTGGGATTGAACCCCACATCAGGCTCCCTCTACCACTTCCTCTGCTTGTGCTCTCTCCCTCTCTCTCTGTCAAATAAACAAATAAAATCTTTAAAAAAATAAAATAAGAACATCAGAGAGATCTTAAAGGTCATTTTATAATATTAATGATGTATGTATATTAGAGGCTATTATTTGGGAGAAACAAAGAGCTTTATTTCCTTATTGTTATGTTAGAACTAGGTCTGTGCAGTATGCATGCCTGTCCATGTTTCTGTTCTGTCTCAGAACCAGTGTGTTTCCACATTATCATTCTGGACAATCTAAGGCAGTCAGGAAGGGTCAGTTGTATATGACATCTGTTTTCTTTTGAGTTAGATGTCAGAGATGGTTTGCTCCTTTCTGAGGATGAGCTAGGATAAAAGGAAGATTACATCCATGAAAATTCATTGGTTCTTTTTTGGATCTGAGTTAATGTCATTAACATAAGCAATCAGACATCAGTTTTATGTGACTAAGCCTCAAAATATGTTAGTGTTATTTTGTTCTTGTGTTACTGTCATTTCCATCCTAAGTTCCAATAATTGCTTTTATCTTTGAGGTCTGGTATGTGGCATTAAATTCATTCTCTCTGAAAAAAGATAAATGGGAATATAATTTTATTGCTACCTTACTGTTGCAAAACATAATTACTAAACAGTATGCCCTTTTGCATTCTGACAATGAAATTATAACTGACATTCTCTTTTTAATATGAAAGCTATTTTGGGGCTATCATCATTACCTAATGGAGTCTTACTTGCAAGGAGTCACATTTTAACTTCCAATGACTTTTATGTAACAGCCTCTTAACATATAAGTCTCAAGTAAATTGAAGCTAATCCCTGTAAGAGAATAGGTCAGATGTAGAATTAACCATTCCATATTCTGGAAACTGTTGGTGTCATCAGTGTTATGTCCCTTAATTTATAGCCTTATTTTAAGCCAGGGGTTCAATGTGGCATCCTTTTATGGGAGACAGTTTCTCTCATCAAGACCATTTAGTTAAAATCATTAAAATTCCAAAGTCAGATCATCACTATTGAACAATTAATGTCTGCAAGCTATTTTACTATGGCAATTAGAGACCATTGAGCTCACCAGCCTAAATCAGGAGATTAAATGAAATTGAGTCTGTGGTCACTTATTGGACTATCTAGTGTTTTTATTTTCTGTGACACTATAGCTTGATGTATGAATCTGGAAATATTGTCTCCTAAAATATCATGGTTTTGAAAGCCTTTTTCCTAGCAAATAGAAGACAGGATCATTAAACAAATACATGAAATGCCCTTAAAGAAATCAGCACTGAATATTAATGGGACAGAATATTAAGTAATAAATTGCAGGTAAAGAGTGACATATAACTATAAATAATGAATTGAGAGGACTATTATCAAAGTGTTTCAAGAAGAGAGAAGGGGAGGCCTGGGTGACCCAGTCGATTAAGAGTCTGCTTTGAGCTTAGCTCATGATCTCAGGGTCCTGGGATCAAGGTCCTCATTGGCCTCCCTACTTAGCAAGGAGTCTGCTTCTCCATCTTCCCCTTTGCCTCTCTCCCCATGTTCGTGCTTTCTTTCTTTCTCTCAAATAAATAAATGAAATCTTTAAAAAACAAGAAGGAAAATGAAAATTCAGAGAATAAGATATTAATATTTTCTTCTAATTTTTCATCTTAGAAATCACTATGGCTCAGTATCTCCCAACTTTGTATAAATGTGCAGAATTCAGTTTTTGTAGTTAAGCAACGTTCTGATTTTTATAAATAATTTTTCCACATTTGATTAGAATAATTCATTTTATCAAGAAAGTAGGTGTCAGTCAATGCAATGGTACATTGAAAATATTTTTAATTACCAGCATAAGTTATTTTTCATTTGGGGAAATTTTCTGAACCACATGATGATAATTTTTTTCTCAATTCCCATTTTTATTTATGAGTCAGTTGTGATCAGAGAAAGCAGAATAAAGCCATTACTCTAATTTAACATTTTTTTGAGGCGGGGGTGGGTGAGATGGGAGTATTTTCCTTTATGATCCATATATAACTTTTCTCAAATTAAAATATAAGTGGGATTTTTGTCTCTGCATTCTCAAAGTTATAAATAAAACAGCAGAATAGTAGCCTTAGTTACTATTTTAAATGTAAAGTATTTTATATGTATGTGAAAGATGCCAGTGCATAATCTCTTCACATAAAAGTTGAGGTGATGTAAAAAAAATCCTCAATACTTGGAATGAAATATAAATTTGAGAGAGTCCAAGATGGTGAAGGAGTAGGAGACCTTAGTTGCGTCTGGTCCCAGGAATTCAGCTACATAGCTATCAGATCATTTTGAACACCTGTGAACTCAACTGGAGATCTAAGAAAAGAATAGCTGTAACTCTGCAAATAGAAAAGTGACCAGTTTCTGCAAGGTAGGAGGTGAGGAGAAGTGAATCTGAGGCAATATATGGGAAGATAAACTGCAGGGAAGAGGGAACCTCTATAAACCGGCTACTAGAAAGTAATATAACAATGGAGCACAAAATCAGAACTTTTAGAAGTCTGCTCCTTGCATGAAAGGCACTCAGGCAGTGAAACAGAAGCAGAACCCTAGATGGGACAGTGTGGTCTCAGGATCCCAGGGTCATAGGAAGACCTGGGGTGCTTGAGTGTGGCAGAGTTCCCAGGCATTGGAGTGGGGAAGCCAGCTGCAATCAGTGGGCCCAGGAGTGGGCTCTCAGTTTGGGGTTGCCATAAACTGCCAATCCTGGCATGGTAGGGCAACTGCTCTCTGAGCAGGGGCCCAGCAAGCAGCAGAAACAGCAAGACCCACCTTCTTCCTCCTCCTGGAAGAGGGGCATGGGTGTGTGCTGCAGTAGTCTGCAGGGTTTGAAGACTCAAAAGGGGGTCCCGTTCCTGAGATACACATTGTCAGTCACAGGCTGTGTGAGCACAGAGTAGGGATGGAGATCAGGGAGACAGGGATGATTGACTGCTTTTCCCTGAGGACTGAGGAGTAGGGCCCTGAGCTTTTGGCTCCAGGGCTGGAGAAATGGCTGGAAGGCCGCCATTTTCATTCTCTTCTCTAAAGCCACAAAAGCCACATAGAATAACCCAGCAGATTACTTAGTTTAACCCCTGGGCAAGGGTGGTGCAATTCAGCCTGGGACAAAGACACTTGAGAATCAAGGCAACAGCCCCCTCCCCCAGAAGATGCAAGAACATCCAGCCAAGACCAAGTTTACCGATTACTGAGAACTGTAAAACTCCAGTGCTAGGGGAATGCAGCATATAGAATTCATGGTGTTTTTCCCCATGATTTTTCAGTCTTTCAATTTTAATTTTTTTCTCTTTCCTTTTTCAATCAATTTCTTATTTTTTCAACTCTTTTTTTTAAAAAAATCTTTTCTAGGGGCACCTGGGTGGCTCAGGTGTTAGGTGGCTGCTTTCAGTTTAGGTTATAATCCCAGAGTCCTGGGATTGAGCCCCACATTAGGCTACCTGCTTGGTGGGGAGCCTGTTTCTCCCTCTGCCTATTCCCCCTACTTGTGCTCTCTCTCTTTCTCTCTGTGTCACTGTCAAATAAATAAATAAAGTCTTTAAAAATTTTTAAAAAAATATTTTTTAATTTTCATTTTTGCAGTTACATTCTATCCTTTCATTATACCTAATTTTGTTTTTGTAAATATATACATTTTTCTTTCTTTACAATTTTGGGGTGCAGTTTCTCCTAACAAACAAAATACACCCAGAATCTAGTGTATGGCTCTGTTCTCTTTACCCGTCCTATCATTCAGGATGCTAAATGAGAAAAATAGGCAGCCAAGAATACTTTATCCAGCTAGGATGTTATTAGAAATAGAAGGAGAGATAAAAAGCTTCCAGGACAAACAGAAACTAAAAGAATTTATGATCACCAAACCAGCCCCACAAGAAATATTAAAAGGTATTCTTTAAGTGAAGAGAGAGCCCAAAAGTAACAGATACCAAAAAGGAACAGAAACACTGACCATACAATGGCACTAAATTCATATCTTTCAATAGTTACCCTGAATGTAAATTGGCTAAATGCCTCAATCAAAAGACACAGAGTATCAGACTGGGTAAAAAAGCAAGACCCATTGATATGCTGTCTGCAAGAGACTCATTTTATACCCAAAGACATCTTCAGATTTAAAGTGAGGGGATGGAAAACCATTTATCATGTTAATGAACATCAAAAGAAAGCTTGGGTGGCAATCCTTATACCAGAAAAAATAGATTTTAAACCAAAGACTGTAATAAGAGATTATGGACAGATACTATATCATAATTAAAGGGTCTATCCAACAAGGAGATCTAAGAATTGTAAATATTTATGCCCCTAATATGGGAGCAATTATATAAGCCAATTAATAACAGAATTAAATACATCGATAATACAATAATAATAGAGAACTTTAACACCCCACTCACTGCAATGGACAAATCATCTAAGCAGAAGATTAACAAGGAAACGGGCTTTGAATGACACACTGGACCAGATAGATTTCACAGATATATTCAGAACATTCCATCTTGAAGCAACAGAATACACCTTCTTCTTGAGTGCACATGGAACATTCTCCAGAAGAGATCACATACTAAGTCACAAAGCAGGTCTCAACTGGTACCAAAAGATTGGAATCATTCCCTGAATATTTTCAGACCACAATGCTTTGAAAATCGAACTCGGTCACAAGAGGAAAGTTGAAAAGAACTCAAAAACATGGAGATTAAAGAGCATCCTACTAAAGAACGAATGGGTCAACCAGGAAATTAAAGAAGAATTTAAAAAATTAATGGAAACAAGTGAAAATGAAAACAAGTATTCATTTGGGATGCAACAAAGGTAGGGAAGAATAGAGCAATAATAGCCTTTCTCAAGAAACAAGAAAGGCCTCAAATACACAACCTAACCTTACACCTAAAGGAGCTGGAAAAAAATAGCAAAAAAAGGCTAAACCCAGCAGAAGAGAAATAATAAAGATTAAAGCAGAAATCCATGAAATAGAAACCAAAAGAACAGAAGAACAGTTCAATGAAACTAGGAGCTGGTTCTCTGAAAGAATTAATAAGATTGATAACCCCCTGGTCAGACTTATCAAAAGGAAAAGAGAAAGGACCCAAATAAGTAAAATTCTGAATGAATGAGGCAAATATATGCCAACAAATGAGACAATCTGGAAGAAATGGATGGACTCCTAGAGATGTATAAACTACCAAAACTGAATCAGGAAGCAATAGAAAACCTGAACAGACCCATAAAGAGAGCAAGGAAATTGAAGCAATAATCACAAATCCTCAGCAAACCAGAGTCCAGGGCTGGATGGCTTTCCAGAGGAATTCTACCAAACATTTAAAGAATTAATACCCGAAGCTGTTTCACAAAACAGAAATGGAAGGAAGTCTTCCAAACTCTTTCTGTGAAGCCAGTATTACCTTGATCCCAAAACCAAACACCCCACCAAAAAGATAAATTACAGACCAGTATCCCTGATGAACATGGATCAAAAAGTCTCACCAAAATACTAGCCAAGAGTATCAAAACAGTAAATTAAAAGGATTATCCACCACTACCAAGTGGGATTTATTCCTGAGCTGCAAGGGTGCATGAACAGCTGCAAATCCATCAATGTGATACACAACATAAATAAAAGAAAGGATAAGAACCCTATGGTCCTCTCAATAGATGCAGAACAAGTACTTGACAAAAGTACAGCATCCTTTCTTGATTAAAACTCTTCCCAGTGTAGGGATAGAGGGAACATACCTCAATTTCATAAATGCCTTATGTGAAAAACCCACAGCAAATATCATTCTCAATGGGGAAAATCTGAGAGCTTTTCCTCCAAGGTCAGGAACACAGCAGGAACGTTGACTATCACCACTGCTGTTCAACATAGTACTAGAAATCCTAGCCCCAGTGATCAGAAAACAAAAAGAAATACAAGGCATCTGAATTGGCAAAGAAGTCAAACTCTCTTTGTAGATGACATGATACTCTATGTAGAAAACCCAAAAGACTCCACCCCAAAATTGCTAGAACCTATGTAGGAATTCAGCAAGGTAGCAAGATATAAAATCACTGCACAGAAATCAGTTGCATTTCTATACACTAACAATGAGACAGAAGAAAGAGAAATTAAGGAGTCAGTCCCATTTACAACTGTACCCAAAACCATAAGATACTTAGGAATAAAATTAATTGAAGAGGCAGAAGATCTGTATTCAGAAAATTCTAGAATACTCGTGAAAGAAATCGAGGAAGACACAGAGAAATGGAAAATCATCCCATGCTCATGGATTGGAAGGAAAAATATTGTGAAAACGTCTGTGCTACCTAGAATAATAGACACATTCAATGCAATCTGTATCAAAATACGATCAATTTTTTTGTCATGGAGTTGTAAGAAATAATCCTAAAATTTGTTTGAAATCAGAAAAGACCCTGAATAGCCAAAGAAATGTTGAAAAAGAAAGCCAAAGCTGGTAGCATCACCATTTTGGACTTCAAGTCCTATTACAAAGCTGTAATCATCAAGACAGTATGGTACTGGAACAAAAACAGACACATAGATCAAAGAAACAAAATAGAGAGTCCAGAAATGGACCTTCAACACTATGGTCAACTAATTGTTGACAAAGCAGGAAAGAATATCCAATGGAAAAGAGTCTCTTCAACAAATGGTGTTCAGAAAATTGGACAGCCACATGCAAAAGAATGAAACTGGATCATTTCTTTATATCATACACAAAACAGACTCAAAATGGATGAAAGACCTAAATGTGAGACAGGAATCCATCAAAATCCTTGAGGAGAACACAGGCAGCAACCTTTGTGGCCTTGGCCCCAGCAACTTCTAGCTGGACACATCTCCAAAGGTGAGAAAACAAAGGCAAAAAAGGAACTATTAGGACTTCATCAAGGTAAAATGCTTTTGCAAAGCAAAAGAAACAGTTGATAAAATCAAAAGACAACTGACAGAACGGGAGAAGATATTTGTAAATGTGTTATCAGATAAAGGGCTCCTATGCAAAATCTATAAAGAATTTATTAGACTCAACACCCAAAGAACAAATAATCCAATCAAGAAATGGGCAGACGACATGAACAGACATTTCTCCAAAGACATCCAATTGGCCAACACAAACATGAAAAAAATGCTCCATATCACTCAGCATCAGGGAAATACAAATCAAAACCACAGTGAGATACCACCTCACACCAATCAGAATGGCTAAAATTAACAAGTCAGGAAATGATAGAGGTTGGTGAGGATGCAAAGAGGGGAACCCTCTTACATTGTTGGTGGGAGTGCAAGCTGGTACAGACGCTCTGGAAAACACTATGGAGTTTCTTCAAAAAGTTGAAAATAGAGCTACCCTATGACCCAGAAATTACACAAGTGGATATTTGCCCCAGAAGTACATATGTAGTGATCTGAAGGGGCACCTGTACCCAGTTGTTTATAGCGGCAATGTCTACAATAGCCAAATTATGAACAGAGTCCAGATTTCCACCGACAGCTGAATGGATGAAGACTATGTGGTAGATATACACAATGGAATATTACTCAGCCATCAAAAAATGATATCTTGCCATTTGCAACAACGTGGCTGGAACTAGAGGGTATTATGCAAAGCAAAATAAGTCAATCAGAGAAAGACAATAATCATATGATCTCACTGGTATGTGGAATTTAAGAAACAAAACAGGATCTTAGGGGAAGACAGGAAAAAGTGACAAAATCTGAGAGGGAGACAAACCATAAGACACTCTTAACCATAGGAGACAAACTGAGAGTTGCTGGAGAGTGGTGGGGGGATGATATAACTGGGTGATGGACATTAAGGATGGCACAAGATGTAATGAGCACTGGGTATCATATAAGACTAATGAATCACTGACCTCTACCTCTGAAACCAGTAATACATTATGTTACTTATTTGAATATAAGTTAAAAATTGTATAAAATTGATGGTTTTTATGATATTATATTCATTAATTTTTTTGTACTAGTTGTAAGTGAATAGAGTAATTGATTTTTATGGAAATAGAAAATTGGGCACCTGAAGACCTATCACATTCTGAACAAATTTATTTTTAAATGTATGTTATAGACAATGTGTAGATGTCCATTATCACAATGTTTTATAATAAAATTGAAATGATATGAGAATATTAGGAAATTTGACATTTTAAGTTTTATTTCTGCACAATATGGAGTGAATGAACATCCTGCTTAAGTGTAAAAGTAACTGAAGATAATTTTCTGCTTCAACAAAACCCAAATTTATAAATGTTAGAGTGGCTGATCCTTATCCATTTGTCCTTCATTTTTCTACTCCTGTATCTTGCTGTTCACTTTCTATTAGTGTCATAACTTTGAACATGAAAAGTTATTTTGTCAAAAAAAATCAACAGATTTCCTATGCTTCATAAATGACTCAATTGCGGTTAGATGCCGGATACAAAGAATTGTCTGAAAAAAAGCCACGTTTTGAACAAATTGGGTTAAATGAAGTTATTCTCATAGCAGTGACACCCACACCTGAGAGTGTACTAGAGTGCCTTGAAGCAAAACCTCATCTGGCCAAAAAATACAGTTCATCGGAATGGGTCATCATTTGCACTACAGCATATATCAACTGTCCTTTAATAAAACATATAAAAAGATTAATTATATTTATGTGGAGTTACTAGTAAAGTGTTTCATCAAGAGGCAAATTATTGCAACAAACATTTATTTAAATTTTGTTGTCAGGGATGCCTGGGTGGCTCAGCAGGTTAAGTGTCTGCCTTCAGCTCAGGTCACGATCTTAGGGTCCTGGGATGGAGCCCTGGTCCTGCTCCCTGCTCAGTGGGTAGTCTGCTTTTGCCCCTCTCCCTTCAGTCATGCCCTCCACCCCACCTCCGCTTGTACTCTCTCACAAATATATAAAATCTGTAAAAAAAAAAAAAAAAGGTTGTCATTTTAGAGTATATGAACTTAAAGTATACGTCATTTTGTTTGTTTTTTGAATTCCCAGGTGAACTACGTTCTTCTTGGCCTTAAACCAAAAGTAAAAGGAAGCATTGCGATTTTCATTCCTCCTGAGTTGCCTCCTTCCTGAAGAACAATGGAGATGCTGTTAGGAGGAAGAGGATTAATTGTATCTCTAATCTGTCTCCTGTTAAAATTCTCTACAGCCATGGAAATACCACTGTCAGGTAAAATGACAGCTTTCAATACCTATTTCATCTAATTTCATGTTTGCATTTTCATTTTCAAGTAGAATACTTGTAGGTTGAGGATGTGATTTTTCTACCATATTTCTATTTATTTTCCACCAATCTGTCATCAGAATGCATTATTCCCTTTTAAAAAAATTGGCTGTCTTATATTTCGCTGCTTGCTCTAATTATTTTGCAGCTTGGGCTTTTTACCTCTTCTTTTTTTTTTTTTTAAAGATTTTATTTATTTATTTGATGCAGAGAGAGATTACAAGTAGGCAGAGAGGCAGGCAGAGAGAGAGGAGGAAGCAGGCTCCCTGCTGAGCAGAGAGCCCGATGCGGGCCTCGATCCCAGGACCCTGGGATCATGACCTGAGCCGAAAGCAGAGGCTTTCACCCACTGAGCCACCCAGGCGCCCGCTTTTTACCTCTTCTTATGCAAACTTGGACCATAATAAGAAGCATGACCTATAGATCAGGGGTTTTGCCGAGGAAGATATTCTTCAGTATTACTAATGGCTGTTACTTTATATACTTTATATACTCTATTTTAAGGAGTATTATGCTTCAGAAATTAACGGTATTCAACCAACTATGATAAAAAGAAAGGAAATACATTTTGTATCTTTTTTTCACAATGATTGTATATTTAAAAATGAAAACAATGAAGAAAATTTTAAAAAGCCATTATTATATAACTAAAAATATAAGATGATATCAACTCTGAAAATCTAGAGCATTCTATACTGTGAATTCATATCCAGAGGTTACTCATTGGTTTTATGGAAATACATATCTTGACATACATAAAATAATAAAAATAGTACATTTATAAATAGTTTATGTAATACTGTATCAGCTATGTAACAGAGATCTGGGGAATTTGCCTTGTGTTATAAGGTCAGGGCATATAAAATACCCTTGAGAGGTTATTAAGATATTTTTATCCATGTGCTTCCTGCAGTATCCCTCGTGTCTTTTTTTTTTTTTTTTTTAGAGATTTTATTTATTTATTTGACAGAGAGAGAGAGCACAAGCAGGGAGAGGAGCAGGGAGGGAGAGGGAGAATCAGGGAACCCAAAGCTGGGCTCCATCCCAGGACCCTGGGATCATGACCTGAGCAGAAGACAGACACCACCCACAAGCCCCTCCTCCTGTCTTTTCCAGATGTAATTTGGAGATTTATAATACAAGAGACAGTGCTTATTTATTTGAATCTTAGCCTTGGAAATGACCTTTGCACATCATCTAAGCTCTAGACAATTAGACTTGAGCTCAGCAAGTTGAATAAACATTAAGAGACTTGCCAACTCTGAACTGAAACTTTTTGAAGTACTCAATCTGAAAGTGAATAGAAAAGGAAGTAAGTCTCTGACTGTATAATATAATATGTTTTTGAAACATTTTTCTGAGGGCCACCTTAAATTACTTCACATAGCTGTTTCACATCATACACTTTGGGCAGCCTGCCCTTTGAATTCACCCCTAAGTGATAATTCCTTCTCCATTGTCCTGATGGAGTCTGTCTTTGAATATTCTTTCTTCTTGAGGAATTACACCTACCTGTTCTGTTAGATGTACAGTTTTAAAGTTCTCTTCAAATCAAGCTGAAATCTCTTAGTCTACACACAATATATATCAGCCTAGTTGTAGACATTCAGGTCAAGGACTGGGAATTATTCATCTTCAGTACATTCTTTTGGTTTGAGTATGCAGTGCCAAATTAAGAGTAAAATTCTTGGTGATCCTTGTGGGAAAGAGGTTGATAATCTTACAGTTTTTCCCAGTAACAACAAAGATGCACTGGAATTCCTGATTCAGATTCCTGACCGTATTCTCTTAGAATATACATTTTGTTTCCATCTTTTCTCATTTAGTTCATCATTGGTAAAAAATTTAAAAGTTTACATTAATCCATAACACACATTTTTTATTCTAGTCTCAATTACTTATGCATTTTCATTCTGTACTATTCTTAGTCAACAATTGTTATAAAATATTAATGACGTTTTCAGAGCAATTGAATATTATCCATTTATTTCAGTACTCTAGAGCACTCACTAGCAAATGCAACTCAGGCAGGTATCCAATTTGAATGTCAACGAGTCTGGTTCTCTGTAATTGGCCTAATTATGGAGGAAAGGATTTATAATATAGAATATATATTCTTATAAACACTCAAAGTTATTAGTTCCATTCCCTAAGTAATTCGTTATTGCTGAGACTTTACAACCTTAGCAAATTTAAAGAAGAGTAATGTTCTAATAACTTGTTCACAAGTTATTAGCTGATATCTTAGGGACTGTTGCTATTGTGCATCATCCCTCACCTTTTATAACTGTAATAAAATTTAAATAATGTGAATTTGCAATAAGTTCAAGACTTGTTCTACTTAGAAGCAGTAGCAACCAGAAACAAGATAAATGTCCATGAAGGCATGAATGTTTTTTGCATGTTGTTATAATGTTTATGAATATCCAATGGGTAGAGACTTGGTCTCATGTACCTAAACTAGTAAAACTCAATTATCAGATTCATTAAACCAGAAAAATATTTTAGAATTGGAAATAGCTTAGAGTTATTATTCTAGGCTGGCCATCAATCCTTAGAATGTGATCCATGGACCTCTCATGGTCCATGAAACAGTTTTTTTTTTTCTAAATAATTATTGCATAATGTTACAAAATTCTACATGGTTAAATAGAAGCTATGGATGGAGGCACCTAGCTGGCTCGGTTGGTGGAGCATGCAACTCTTGATCTCGGGGTTCTAAGTTTGAGTCCCATATTGAGCATACAGATTACTTAAAAAAATAAAATCTTATTTAAAAAATCCTCATAGAAAAATGTTATTATAATAGAATATGAAAAGTTCATTGATATGATTTCAGATTCCATATCGTAGTAAATGTTTAAAAAACAGCCACTCATTGTGTACTATTTATGAAGAATGTCCACAATCATCAGAAAGGATGATAAAATATCTCATCCTTTTTCAAGTATGTTATCTCTGTAGAGCTGGATTTTCTTCATATATTTAAGCAGAACAACTTCTTGACAGATTGTATGTAGAAGTAGATGTGAATATCCAGCTGCCTTCTATGAATATTATTACAGAGATTTGCGATAATGTAAAAACAATGCCACTGTTCTCATTATATTTCATGTTCTTGATAAAATAGGTAGTTATTTTAACATATAAGATTATTTAAAATGGATTAATAAGGGTGCCTGGGTGGCTCAGTGGGTTAAAGCCTCTGCTTTCGGCTCAGGTCATGATCTCAGGGTCCTTGGATCGAGGCCCGCATCGGGCTCCCGGCTCAGCGGAGAGCCTGCTTCCCCCCCCCACCCCCCGCCTGCCTCTCTGCCTCCTTGTGATCTCTCTCCCTCTGTGAAATAAATAAATAAAATCTTAAAAAAAAAATAAAATGGATTAATAAATAAATTTTTAAAAGGTTTCTCAGTTTTAATTTCTAATACAGTAAATATTGTTAGATTAAAACCAAATGAATAAACGCCCCTTGGGACTACTCTAATTTTTAAGAATGTAAAGAGATCCTGAGACCAAAAAGTCTAAGAATAGTTTAGCCTCAATTCCTAGCTTTACAAATGAGAAAATAGAGTGGTTCAGGGCCTGGCTCAGTATAACTGGGTTTAGGACCCTATTTGTAACTCCACTGTGGAATATTACTTACCTAAATCAGGCTCAGTGCCTTTCTGCAAATTGATTTTTTCAAAACATATTTGCTGAAATCAGGTTCCTGCTGCTGAATCACTTACACTTCCTTATGAATTCAATGCTGACCCTTTCCTTACTAGAGGTTGTAAGAATGGTAATTACTAAAATGGTAATGTATCAATTTGAAAACTATTGAGTGCTCACTGATGGTAGATCTTTACCTATTTTCTGTACCCCGCTTCAAAATCTAACCCATGTTTATGTCTTCAGCATTAATATACTTATTTTTTAAACACAATTCTTAAATGCCACCCAGCTGCTTCACTTGATGATAGACAAAGTCACCTGCCTACATTTTAAGTTTGTCTTGAAGGTTATTTAACTTGTGAGACACTAAAGAAGTTTGTCACAAGATGAGGAGATATTTGAATATGTAGAATCCATTTAAAAATGACATTATTTATATTTATTGCTGATTATTACTGTTAAATTCTGAGGGGAAGAATCTAAGCCCAAGCCCCCAATAATAGTGAGAGGTTAATTTATAAATGGGGAGTGACAAATAATAAACAAGTTTAGGGAAAAGCATTTATTAATAAAAGCAATTAGTAGAAATAAAAATAGAATGAGGGTATTATAATTTCCTTTGTAATAATTAGCAAAGCATTTTTATCATTTTAAAATGTTGGTGTTCATTTGTGGCAAGGATGTTGGGTACTGCTATACTCATGTGTTGTTTATAATAAGTATCCTCTTGTGAAATGATGTCATTTATCCAGAGTAAATACTTTTTGTGTCTATACCTGGAAATTTATCATAATTCATTAATTCAATAAAGGAAAAAAGTATATGCTTGAAAAATTTAAATGCCTATAGAAGTACATGTTACCTGGAAAGAGAAAAATGAAAAAAAAATCAAATAGCCAGTAATAAGAAAATTATTCAAGAAATGATCACAAAACAATGGGAATAAATAATGTAAAAGTGGTAAAATAATTATAATGTCTTAGAAAACTAAATTAAAACAAACAACTGTCAAAATGACTGAACTAAATAAAAATATATATACATATATCAACATAAACTAAATGTCAGTAATTTAAAAATAGAGATTTTAAAGTTGTAATGATGTGGCAATTTTTATTCTCCTCTACAAATTGTTCCTTTATCTGGGTTTAAATAAAATGAACATTTTTGGCAACATGAAATGGTATCAGTGAAGTATGTTCTTTAAAATTAAATACATTTTGCATAATCTAATTAAAAATGTGCAGAAGACATGAACAGACATTTCTCCAAAGAAGACTTACAGATGGGCAACAGATAGATGAAAAGATGTACAGCATCACTAATCATCAATAAATTAAAATACAATGAGATATTGCCTCATACCTGTCAGAATGGCTAAAATCCAAAACCGAAGAAACAAGTGTTGGATGTGGAGAAAAAGGAATCTTCATACACTGTGGGAATGCAACCTTGTGTAGCCACGGTGGAAAACAGTATGGAGATTTCTCGAAAAAGTTAAAAATAGAATTACCATATGATCTAGCAATTCCACTATTGGGTATTTACCCAAAGAAGGCAAAAACACTATTTTGCAAAACATATGCCCTCCTGTGTTTATTGCAGCATTATTTACAATAGCCAGATTATGGAAGCACCCCAAGTGTACATTGATAGGTAAATGAAGATGTAGTATATATATATATATACACAATAGAATATTATTCAGCCAGAAAAGAGTGAAACCTTGCCATTTGCAGTGACATGGATAGATCTAGAGGATATAGGCTAAGTAAAAGAAGTCAGTCAGAGAAAAACAAATATCATATGATTTCACTCATATGTGGAATTTAAGAAGGAAAAATGAACAAAGAAAAAATGCAAACTGAAAAACAGACTCTTAACCATAGAGAACAAAGGGATGGCTACCAGATGGGCAGTGGGTGGGGGGATGGGTGAAATTGGTGAAGAGGATTAAGAGTGTACTTATCATGATGAACACTGAATAATGTGTAGAATTGTTGAATCACTGTATTGTACACTGGAAACTAATACTATGTTGACTACTCTGGAATTAAAAAAAAAATGACCCAAGAGCAAACTTCAAACAATTAATTAATAAAGTATACTTTTCAATGAGGAAATCAGATTTGTCCTATGATTTTCACTTTTTTTTATAGTTCTCTTATCAATATAGAAAGCATGTTTCAAGTGTTTTTTTTATAGCTAAATTCAGCTGACCTAATATTTAAAGACCACGTTCTTTACATGCATACTTTGAAATTTAGTTCAACAGGTTCCAACAATCATAAAACAGTCAAAAGTGCAAGTTGCCTTTCCCTTTGATGAATATTTTCAAATTGAATGTGAAGCTAAAGGAAATCCAGATCCAATGTGAGTATTCTTGCAAATGAAATAATTGTTTATATGTATATAATCTTTTTTATAAATTTCTTTGTATTCTGACCATTATAAGCTTGTTGGACTATAAATCTACATATGATTAAAGAGTTGGCAAAAAAATAATAGCTATGTTTATGAAAATAAAGTTTGGTTTACATATGTTCTTCTGCAAGTCGAAATTATTTTTACCATAAAATAAGTTGCCTTATGTTAAATATTTAGCATAGGTTTTAGCACCGTGGAAATATTCAGTAATTCCTTACAGGTGAACAAGGTAGCCAAAGCCCAGAAGATTCTTTATAGTACTTAGTGAGTGGTAGCATTTGTTAAGCTGAAAGTTAATAATTGATAAGTGACATTCTATACATATTTATTATTGCATGTCTTTAAATGTGACACATATCTTTTTTTTAATGTGACATAGTGAGTAGGTTGTTACTTGATATATTTTAAGTTATAGAAATATTTAGTTACCTGAATGCTGTCTGTATGGTATATTGTTATCTAGGGTTTATTAATTAAATAATTGTTATTGTAGGTGGTCATAGTCAGTGATGAAGTTTTTTCAAAATATCTCCTACACTTTGGAAGGGCGAATGAAATGTGTGTGTATTGGAAGTGAGGAGGGAGAAGCTGTAGAGAGAATTCTAGATTTTAATGTAGGTGATTTTAAAATGGCCAGCAAAGCTACACACTTCTACTGATTTGCTTAATTCTTTTATATCCACTAAGAAGATACATATTTAAGGAAAATTAATTATTTGAAATTGTATTGTGACTAACATTATTATTACCTGATAATTTGGTATTTTAAAAATCATTCTTAATGAATCATTAACACGTTAAATAAAGATATTTTACCAAATGGAATGTATTCAAGTAGTATATGTAAAAGTGGATAGAATGATATGAAGAAGAGTTTAGTCCAACAATGTGACTGAATCAGTATGGATCAATCAATATTATGATATAAATAGTAATGAACTGAGTTATTATATCAGAAGATAATACCCTACAATCATCAGAGATGATTAATGATCAAATTTATCTATTAGGTCTATAACCAGTATGAATTAATTATGAAATACTACTAGCATTTATAATAAATTCAGAAATAAGAGAATGTCTTTTGGTATCACTATTACTTATTTTCCTAGAGCCTTGTCCAATATAATTGTGCAAGAAAATAAAGATATATGCAAGAAAAAAATTATGTAAGAAAAAAATGCAAGAAAATAAAAATTATGCAAGGAAATAAAATCTATACATATGAGAAAACATGATTAATATTGATATTCTTACAGAATTTGTTATTCTATTTGCTGTACAAAAATAAGCTTTTATAAATAATACACTGAATAGTAATGTAAATAGAAAATAAATATATATTTTTATATAATTTATATATTTTTTATATAAACATAAATATAATAAATAAATATATATTTATAAATAGAAAATACACTGAAGTGGTCAATTATAAATTTATTTAAAAATTAAAAAGAAATTTTAAAAAGCTTAATTAGATATCCATGCAAGGCAGTTAGAAAATAATTGGGAAACAAGAAGGAAAAATCCCATCACAATAGAAAATTAAAAAATCCATCAGTCTTAACAGTTAATGGTAGCAACATCAACAAAAATAATATCAAATACTATGTAACAAGAACTACATGGGATTTAAATTGGGGGCTGTGTCTATAAAATTCTGACTAAGATCAGGAAAGAAGATCTGAATGAATGAAAACATGTAATGTATTTCCAAGAGGAAATGTTTAATTCTGTATAGGTGGAGTGATCCCATTCAACATACCAGAATTTAAAAGTATAGATTCTTTGTGTTCTTTGTGAGTAAAGCCAATAAAACATAAAGCATACAGAGAGAAGACAAAAGAATTGGGTTTGGGGGAGAAGGCAGGTATGTTCCTAAAAAAAATATGTGTCCCATGAAGGTTTGTTATTTCTGGTGAAAGAATAATCAGATAGTTCAGTATAAGAAAATGGTGTCCTGAAAACATTTCACAATTTGCATTTGAAATGTTGAATAAAGTCAAATTGGCAAGACATTATTAGATTGATAACATTTTTTAAAACTTTTTATAGCCTCATCCACAGAAATGGCATGGTTACACACTGGGGTGGGAATTTAACTATGTATATTTTTCCTGGAATACAATTCTGCAAAATTTATCAACAGCTATAAAAACTCCTGATCTCACAAAACAAACTGAGGGTTACTGGGGGGTGGGAGGGTAGGGATAGGGTGGATGGGTTATGGACATTGGGGAGGGTTTGTGCTTTGGTGAGTGCTGTGAAAGATGTAAGCCTGATGATTCACAGACCTGTACCCCTTGGGCAAAGAATAAAAATAAAATTAAAAAAATTTCTTATGTTATTGGTCTGTCATTCTTTCTTTTAAGAGATTGGTCTAATGAAATATTTGGATAAGTGCCAAAAAATAAATTACATTAAGGTTGTTAACCACAATTTGTTTGTAAAAGGGGAAAAATGCAAATTGTTGAGTAACTTAAATAGTAATCATATGAAAGAAGATAATGTTATCATAGAAACTGTCTTTAGTAGCATTGTAATAATTAGGGAAACTCAGTTTGCAAAATTTTACATTTTTTGTGGTCTCAAATATGTTACAAATATGTCTAAAAATCTAGATAGGAAATATGACCACATTTAATAGTAATTGTTCTTTTTTTTTTTTAAATTTTGAGTGAACTCTTCACATACTTACATGATGACATGTTATAAGTTTTTAGATTTAGTAGTCTTCAAAGTACTGGTAAAATACCTAATTAAAAAAAATAAAAAGTAACTTTAAAAAGAACAGAACAAAGTCTATCTTCAATTTTTGTTTTCTCAGTTATAGTTCTTTTATGGCTTGGTCTTAGTTCAGCATGCTATAATAAAAATGCATAGACTGGGTGGCAACAACAAATGTACATTTGTCATATGGTTCTGGAGACTGGGCAGACCAAAATCAAAGCCCTCACTGATTTGGTGTCTGATGAGGGCCCGCTTCCTTGTTCATAGACAGCTGTTTTTATGCTGTCACCTCACATGGCAGAAGAAAGCAAAAATGCTCTTGGGGTCTCCTTCATAAGGATGCTAATCCCATTCTTGAAAATTTCACCCTCATGACCTGATCACTTCCCCAGTCCTCTACCTCCAGACATTGGGGATTGGGCTTCAACATATGAATTTGGGGGAGTCATAAACATTCAGTATATAGCAACTTGTAAGATTTCTCAGACTCTTCTGAGAGTTTTTTGGTATTCTGTTATATAGTCAATTAAAATATATATATATATATTTACCATAAAATATCTTGGTTTTATCATTTCTATGCATTTGTTATCACCACTTTAAAATTAAGAAATATGTTTGGATGTTTCAGGATTGTTTACTTTAGTTTTATCTTACAGATTTATGTGGACTAAGGATGACAAACCTTTTGATCTCTCTGACTCTCGGATAATTGTTTCTAACAACTCAGGAACCTTTAAAATCCCAAATGAGGGGCACGTATCTCACTTTCAAGGGAAATACCGCTGCTTTGCTTCTAATAAACTGGGAGTTGCTATGTCAGAAGAAATAGAATTTATAGTTCCAAGTAAGTGTTAAAATGGAGATTTCATTTTACAAATGTTTTAGTGTTGAGTAAAATAATGACACATTCTTAATTTAACTACCAGCTTGTATATGCTCTATATTTCTTTTTTCCTTTTTAAATTTAAATTTGATTAACATATTATTAATGTGTTATTAGTTTCAGAGGTAGAATTCAGTGATTCATCAGTCTTATATAATACCCAGTGGTCACTACATCACGTGCCCTCCTTAATGTCTATCACCCAGTTATCCCATACTCGCATCCCCCAATGAAACTTTATTTCATTTGTAAGTGAAACTATCCTCTAGGTCTTGATACTTAAAAGTCAATGATCTTTTTTTTTCAAGATTTATTTATTTGTTTTAAAGAGAGGGAGCGAGAGCGAGTGAGGGGAGGTGCAGAGGGAGAGAATCTCAAGTAGACTCTGCACTGAGTGTGGAGCCCGACGTGAAGCTTGATCTCATGACCCTGAGATCATGACCTAAGCCAAAACCAAGAGCTGGACACTCAACTGAGTCACCTCGGTGTCCCAGAAGTGGATGATCCTTGAAAGCAATACAAATGTGTTTTGTTTCAGTATTCTTATATCTAATGGGGGGGGGGATAGTGTCTACTTTGCCTCATAGGATGAGAATTAAATTAAATACATTGGTTGGATGTGGCTTAATTATACTGCAGTAACAAGTATTCTCCAGGCCCCTGTGTTTATTCCCTGATTATGCAGCTGGCTGTGGGCCTCAGAGCTCTTCAGGGCGTTTGTCCTCCATGAAATCTCTTGGAGGTCCAAGCTGATAGAAATGGCATCATCCTGTGGCTGTACCATGTGAAACTTACTCCACCTTGGTCAGAAAGTCTGGGGCAGAGAGCGTGAAGAATTACTTCTGACAAGAAATTGTGCAGGCACTTTCTACTCATAGTTTGTACTCATAGGCAGAACCTATAGTCCTACTTAACTTCAGTAATGAGTGCCCATTAGGAGAGGAGAATGAGCAATCGATATATATTAATAATGTTTTCCATACATAATGATCATGGAAATCCATAAACTACTTTACTGTTAAGGGTGTTATTTTTCAATAACTATGATGAAGTTTAAGTGACTTCCTCATTACCATATTTTGTCTGTGCAGCGTGGGATCACTGGTGACTGGCTTCCGCTTTTGGTCTCTTGTTTTCTTTAATCTTAAGGTATCCAACATTACATGAGTCTAACCAAAATCTTTGCAGAGTAGATTCCTATGCAGAAACCTGTGGACAGCTTCTATTTGGCAATTTCTTCTTGCAGACTTGTAGATACTGAAGGGTCTCAGAGTCATAGACCTTCCAGGATGTGGATGCTTTATCCTGGGTTCCACGGGGGTAGGTCAGAATGTGTACAAACCTCAGAAAAACAAATACTAAAATACATGTGTTCCTTATCCTAAAAATTGAGACAGACAACCAGATTTAAATTATTCTAAGGTCCTTGTATAATTCTTGAGGAGAGAAGATAGATCAGATTTAGAGTCTTACAAGTAAAGTATGCATCTTAAGATTTATAAAGCAATTACATTAAAAGTATAGAGTAAAAGATGAATGATTAACAGACTATGTTTGAGGGAGAAAAAGAGAAAGGTAAGAATTGTATGAAAATGAAAGAAAAAACTATGTAAATAAATCCAAACATATGATTAATTGAAGATGAAAGTAAATAGATTAAGTGCTCAAGTTTTTTTTTGTTGTTGTTTTTAAGAAAGGTATAAATTGTTTACTGTATAAAACATCTAAATCATAAGAATACAGAATGGTTGAAACTAAAAGATTGAAAAGGTGTTCCAGATAAATGCTATTCAAAACAAAGTAGGAATGGCTGAATTATCAGTCAAAACAGAATTAATTAATTAATTAATTAATTAATTAAAACATATTTTATTTATGTATTTGAGAGAGAAAAGATCACGAGCGGGGGGGGAAGGGTAGAGTGAGAAGCAGACTCCCCCACTGAGCAGGGAGCCCGAAGTGGAACTCGATCCGAGGACCCTGGGATCGTGACCTGAGCTGAAGGCAGATGCTTAACTGACTGAGCCACCCAGACACCAAAATCAGAATTTATTTTTAAAAGGCTTCCTGAAGATTAATTCACTAGGCATACGTAATATTAAAATATGTGAAACAAAGATAGATTGTAAGTGGAAATGGGCACATCTGTCATAATAATGAAAAATATTAACATATGTGTTTCATTTTTTGGTGGCTCAAGCAGAGAAAACATCAGGAAGCCTATAGAAGATTTAAAGAACCCAAATATAAGGTCCATCTGATGAACATGTAGAGAACATTTTACCTAAAACTGCACAATGCATTTTTTTCAATATTTGCTATATTGAAAATATATTGAAAAAAGATATATGAGCTACATATTAGCTATGAAGTAAATATGACCCAAATGCAATGAAGTTAGTAATCAATAATAAAAAATAAAACCAGAGAAGTCTTATATCTTTGAAAATTATAAATGGAAGTCTAAGTAACTCATAGGTCAAATAGCAAATGGCAAAAAAATAGAACATATTTTGAAGTGACAGTGGTAGAAATTCTACATAACAAAACATGATTTATCTAAAACATATTTAGAGGGATTTTTTTCATTTTAGAAACGTGTTAGAAAATAAGAAAATATGAAAATAATCTAAGCTTTTTAGGTAACATAATTTTAAGATGAAAATGTGTGAGCTAATTTAAGGTAACAGAACATACTCAAAAGAGATTGAAGGGGTAAAGTAATACAGAAGCGGAACATAAATCCAACAAGGAGGTGTGAAACCTTTATAGTTGAGAAGTAGTATGCACAATTATTGAAAAATATTTTTAAAAATCTAGATAAATAGAAAAAATATGCCCTTTTCATGAATTTGAAGACTCGGTAAAGCTAAAATGTTAACTCTATGACTTGGTATGTAGAGTAATTGAAATCCAAATTTCTAGTTTGTTTTTGATATGTTTATAGAATGTAAGCAGGTTATTCACAGTATATTTGAGGAGTAAAGGGTAGAATTTGGTAGAAGCTCTTGAAGAATAATAACAAGTCAAGAGGACTTGGCTTTATCAGATAACAAGGCTCAGTGTAAAACTTTAGTGATTAAGCCAGTATGGCTTTGAATAGGACTAGATAGTTGGAACAGCATAGAGAACCCACAAACAAACCCTTGTACATGTGAAAGCACTATGAATAGAGTAGCGTGGATTCCCCCCTTCCTCCCTCCCTTCCTCCTTCCCTCCCTCCCTTTCTCCCTTCCTAAATTAATGGGATGGAACAACTGATTTGCCATGTAGGGACACATTTATTTGGAGTCTTATCTCACATTATATAAAAATCCATTCCAGGTGGATTAAAGCCTACAGTTTGAAAGGGAAAATATATTTTTAAAAATTAGAAAATAATTCGGACAGTGTATTTATGATTTTAAGCTACGGAAATTTTCTTTCTACAATAAGACACAGTGTAGTTCCATGAGGAAATCACTAAGGATTATTTGACTACATTTGATTTTTAGAACCCCCTTTTATCAAAAGACCTCAGGAAGAAAGTGAAATAATAAACCACAGCCCAGGGGGAAAAAATCATTGCCAATGACTGTAACTAAAAATAATGTTATATATTTATAAATAATTTTAGAAGAAAATCTAAAAAACAATTTAAAAGACATACATTTGTACCTCAGATCAGAATGGCCAATGAGAATGTGCTCAACACCATTAGTAATCAGAAATAGATAAACTGTAACCTAAATAATGAAAGCATTTGTTCCCACAAAATTGGGAAATACTATGAAGTTTGAGAGTAAGATTTAATGTAGGAACATGCAGCTACTATAATACTTACCTACCACTGTTGCAGGTATGCTTTCCCACCTGGTCTGTGGAAAATACTTGTCATTGCCTCCTTAATTGAAGATGCTCTCACCTATAACCCCCCTATTCCATTTCCTTCATCAGGTGTGTGTACCACTCATCTATGTCCATCGGGCCTATTTGTGGTACTATTGCTTGAATTAAAAATACATTGGAAAAAACATGAGTCTACTGATGATAAGAATGGATAAATCTATTGTGGTATAGTCATACAAAAATACTACTCGGCAGTGAAAATTGATGAATCTTAGGATTATGTTGAACAATAAAAGCAAATCTTGGAAGAACACATACCATATGATTTTATTAATATAAGTTCAAAATATGTAAAGATAAAATATTGTCTAGGGGTATGGTTGTATGTGGTAAAATTATAATGAAAAACAAGAGAATGATGAAAACAGAACTCAGGATAGTAGTTACCTCAAAGGGAATGGGGGAGCGGATGGATTCTGCAGCAGACAAGAAGGTAAAGGTGTTTTTTGTATGATGGGTGGTAGGTAAAAGAGCGTTAGTTGTATTTGTTTGTTTCTTTTTTCCTATACAAACAGTTAATAAGTAGCATGTTTATGTGTCTGAATTAGATATACTGGGTTATTAAGTAAGATATTATAGCCTAGTAATGGACAAAGTACTGGCAGAAAGCTTGGAAACTGGCCTCAGGAGTTTAGGTTTGAAGTGAAATTCAATGGGAGATGTTCATGAGTTCTGGATCAGAAAGTATTACCATGATATTTGTGGCTGTGATAATAAAACTAGACAGATATATTGTCTCTGAGGATGTAATTGTTGCCATATTATAGTTTATATTATAAAACTATATATAGGCTAACTATACCCATATAATCTACCTATCTAATTTTTTTTTTAAAGATTTTATTTATTTATTTGACACACAGAGAGAGATTACAAGTAGGCAGAGAGGCAGGCAGAGAGAGAGGAGGAAGCAGGCTCCCCACTGAGCAGGGAGCCCGATGCGGGCCTCGATCCCAGGACGCTGAGATCATGACCTGAGCTGAAAGCAGAGGCTTTAACCCACTGAGCCACCCAGGCGCCCATACCTATCTAATTAACTGAAATAACTGAAATAGGACATGTGTGGAAGAGAGAGGTATTAAAAATCTGTGTAGAAGGGAAGGCATTAGCGTGATCCCTAACCTGAACTCTGATGGTTGCTATGGAGACACAAAGGCAAAGGCAGTAGCTAGATCTATTGGAGAGAAGCAAATGGCACAAATTAGTAAAAGGTTGTGCAATTAAAGGGCTTTAAAAAATATTTTTCTCGTTATCTAAGCAGACCCAGTGATGGGGTGAACAATGTAGGATAATTCTGGCCTGAATCTGCTAGCATTGCAGTGAAGAGATGAGAGTCACATGTGAGCTATGTAGTGGGTAATTACCCTGTTTTTCTGCTGCTGTAGAAAAGAGCAAAATAAATTAGGTTTCTTATGCATCATTTCCAGTCTTTCCTGAAATTACTTCATCTTCTAACAGCTCTCTGCAATCATTTCTATGTTGAATAGGATCGCTATCCCAATTCTTAGGGGTTTATAAATCAGGGACCACTTAAAGCTTTCTACAACCTTTATCAATTGATTCTTTTCTTAAGCTGTAGATTGTAGAGAATCAATTCTTCTACTCTACCGATAGAAACTTTGTGATTTGAATTTTATAGTTTCATCTAATTTTCTTAAAATTTTCATTAGACTAATCTTAAAGGCTTTAGCCACCTAAGTTTTCACATGAGGACAGTAACTGAAAATCCTGTTATTACTCTTTACAAACAGAAATCTTTATATCTGATGTTCAGTTTTCTGCTTTCAATAACACTGCAGTTGAGTTTGCTAGGGAACGAAAGAGTAAAAGAAAAACCAACCAAACAAACACAATGCACTGTTTTCAAACATGGAAAAAATCATTTAACTAAATGGATTTTCCACAATATGGCTTGGAGAGTTAGTCAGTGAATTATTCAACAAATCTTTATTAAGCTCCCCTCATGTGCCAGCCACTTTTCTAGTAGTTTGAGAGATAGCAGTGAACAAAACAAAAACTGTCCTTAGGAAATTTCTATCTTATGAATGTAGTGAGTGAGTTTGGGGTGAAGGTAAGGTTCTTTCTAGCCTTCATTTTGACAACCACCAGCAGCATTAAAATGATGATATAAATGATTCCGTTTGGGCTATTTCAGTACTGCCTGTCATTCAGAGCACATATCAGCCTTTTCCAGTTAGCATCCCTCCTCTGTCTCAGCCTCTAGTGATTTTTCTTTCTAATTTTTTAAAATTTATTTTTGTTTTGTTAAAGATTTTGTTTATTTATTTGAGAAAGAGAGAGAGCACAAGTAGAGGTGAAGGGCAGAGGGAGAGGGAGAAGCAGGCTTCCTGCTGAGCAGGGAGCCCAATGTGGGCTTGATCCTAAGACCCTGAGATCATGACCTGAACCAAAGGCAGACACTTAACCAACTGAGCCACCCAGGTGTCCCCTTTCTGATTTTTTTTTCAAAGATTTTGTTTATTTATTTGAGAGAGAGTGTGTGTGTGAGCAAGAGAACACAAGCAGGGGGAGCAGCAGAGGAAGAGGGAGAAGCAAACTCCCCGCTGAGCAGGAAGCCTGATGTGGGTGGGGCCTGATCATGACCCAGCCCAAAACAGATGCTTAACCGACTGAGCCACCCAGGCACCACCCCCCTTTCTGATTTTTTAAAACAATGTTTTGAGGCATCATTTATAGATCATAAGTTTTATCAGTTTTGAGTGCAAAATCAGCGAGTTTTTAAAATACATTTTTAGTACAACCATCATCATAATCTAGTAGTAGAACATTTTCATCATTCCCCCAAAGATTCCTTATGCCCATTTGTAGGTACTCTTTCTTCCCACCCCTAGTCCCAGGCAGTCATTAATCTGCTTTCTGCCTCAGAAAATTTTTTTTCTGAACATATCATATAAACGGAATCATCCCATACATGATTCTTTCCATCTCGCTCCTTCCACCTAGTGTGTTTTTGTGACTTATTCACGTTTTAGCATATACTAGTAGTTTGCTCCTTCTTATGGTGAAATAACATTACATTGTATGGATGTACCACTATTTGTTTATCCATTCACCAGTTGATGTCCATTTGGATTATTTCCAACTTTTGGCTATTACAGATAGTGCTATTAGGAAATCCACATGTAAGTTCTCTGGAGTTTTTGAAGCATTTAGTTATATATTATTTGGGAGTCTTTTGGTTGTCATGTGTACTAATTGGGGTGCTTAGAAATGGTAAAAGATGTCATGCTATGCTATTTTTCCTTCTTTGCATGCTTCCAGATGCTGCTTGAATGCATATTATCAGTGACTGATTTATTGTTTCATAGGCTGAAGAATAAAAGAATGAATACGAGTACTAAAGCAATTTCCACACACTATTAAAATAATCTAGGAAATGGCAGGCTTAAAGATGCAATCCTCTATATACTGTTTTAATGGAAGCCAATTAGAATTTCTGGTCTGCTGGGTTCTACATTTGTATACCTTCCTCAGATTCCTCAGGACAATTCCCTCAAGACATACTTCGGCTATTTACTGCTCAGATTTGGGAGGGGTAAGGTAGCAAAAGCAGGGTCTAGTAGCATATGCTAATTTCTTTTACCGATATATGCAAATCAACTAAAGAAGATCAATTTGTTAAGTTGAGAGTGCAACTTTGAGTTTTACAGGTTTAATTAAGACCGAGGATTTTCCTCTCATCTGTCAGATTGTGTGAATGACTAGAATGCAATGGGCTGGATTGGGTGTCCTTCCTTAGCATGAATTCATTACGAGCTCATAGACTGAAAGGCAATGTTATTTCTCTGTAGTCCTAAATGGATTAATGGGTTACTCTTTAGGAAATGGGAATCAATTAAATTTCTTTATAGATGGAAACTAGACCTGAGGATGATACAGCCTGTGAGCTCAGTGGCATGCATTCATGATCATCATGTCAGACTATAAGCAATTTGCCAAATACATTCAATAGAAATGTAAGAAGCTCAAAAAGCCCGCCAGTCCTGTCCTGTGAATGGAGAGATAAGTCAAGATAGATAAAGTTCTATGGCATAGGAAGGTTGGCCCAGCAATGGGGGGGGGGGGGGATNCAGACTATAAGCAATTTGCCAAATACATTCAATAGAAATGTAAGAAGCTCAAAAAGCCCGCCAGTCCTGTCCTGTGAATGGAGAGATAAGTCAAGATAGATAAAGTTCTATGGCATAGGAAGGTTGGCCCAGCAATGGGGGGGGGGGGAGTATCATTAAACCATAGGTTCTACATGAAATGCATACCCTTTCTTCCCTCTGTCCCCCTCCCTACCTCCTCTGTAAAAGCTAATTGCAAATATTTGCATAAAATTACAGAAGTTGTTACGATGTAGGCTACAGGGAAAATCAGAAGGTGCAGCAGAAGAAAGCTCTATGTCCCTTTGCCCATCTCATCTGGAGATGGCTGGATGTACTGTGCGAAGTGAAAATACTTGACTAATAGCCAACATATATTGAGTGATTTTTTTAAGTGCCCCACGCTATTTAATTGACTTACGTAAAATGATTTATTTAAACTTGGACACAAATCAGTAAATGAGGTGTCATTACAGTTTGAGTGAGGAAACACAAGCACATTAAGGAACAGTTTCAGATCACGTAGTAGATGAGGAAGCCAGGATTCAGCCCCAAGCAGCTGGCTCCAGGGTTTGTGTGTTTAACCCCAATGCCGTGCAGTGGTGCCTGTACCTTTATCATTTAGGTAACATGTCCTCCAGATGAGCTGAAACGCGTTGTACTTTTTTGTTGGAAATACCTTGGCCGTCGAGTATCAGAGTCATGGAGAGACAGGAGTGTAAGAAGACTTGATGTGATTTCTTGAGTTTAAGAGAAAGATTATCTGTAGAGTTATATAACTTCATAGTGGTTAAGTCGCCTGTACCTTTTTCATTTAAGTGGTTTAGTTAGCACAATTTGTATTAAGTTAAATTATCCTGATGCTATTTTATTATTACTTTTATTATTAAGCATGTTGTCATGGTGAGACCATACAACTTAAATTTTATAATATCATTGCCCTTAAGAAACTCCTAATCTAGTGAGACTTGTGAGGAGCCTAGGGAGATGATTTCAAAGGACTCTGGGATCCCAAAGAAAAGTAAATGGGGGTACAGAAGGTAAAAATACTGGTCTGAAGCTACATGACCAGTTAGTTTTAGTGCCTGGGGCCAGTTTATCCTATCCTATAAATACAAAATATTTTTTTTTAGAAGTCATCTGCATTTCAAATACAAAAATGTTACTTTTTCAGTATCTTAGGTTGAGAGAATTGAAATGATAAGTTTCAAAACTCATTGTATGAACTCGTAAAGGTCCTAAAAATTTTGTATTTGCTGGTTTGTTTTATATTGATAATTCTAGTAAAAAGACTGCTGTCTACCTATCTAGTTTCTAGAAGAGTTTTTTTCATACTAGATTCTGGCTGGGTTTTTAGGAACCTATACCATTGGGGTTGTAACTAGAAATTTGTCTGCAACACTGAATAATAACTGTGTGAGCCTGTTGGAGAATAGTAAACAAAGATGGGTGCTATCAACTGCTTGATTTCCTGATGCAGATAGACTGGTAGGGATATTATATATAAAGGAAATTGACTTCACGTAGACTTGGTTATTATGGGATTTCCAAACATTCTTAAACTTCTGCTTAGGTAGATGCTGATGTCCAAGTAGATTCTGATTCCTTTGTGGAAAGGCCATTCCATGGTCAAATCCAATGTCAGTGAAACATAATTAAGTGATCGAGTTTTTGCTGTTGATGGAGAACTCATTTAAAATATGTTGGCAAGCTAAAGCAATGTTAGTTGACTTACACAAAAGAAAAATGATTGTTTACAATTCACTTTTAAAAGTATTGTATCTGTCCAAACTCTACAATGCTAATGTTTATCACCAGAGAAACACAATTAACCGAAGTCATTGGTTGGAGTTATTTTTTAAATGGAGTCATTTCTTTATTTGAATTAAGATAAAATTCATGCCTGCTGTTGAGTTATAGTAATTAAATTCCACATTTATCTGTATCCATTAAAATGTTCACTTTCTAGCATGAAATCAGACTTACTAGGTAGTTTCAAAGTCAAAGTAGAAGACCATAAAAAAAATACTGACAAATTAATGTCTTCTATAATATCTATTCTCTGACCTTAAATTATTAAATATATAAATATTCTTCCTTTGTTTCCTGATATTAATTTCATCTTTAGTCAAAAAATGTTCTGAAAATTTATGGTATATGATAAAGTGTTTGATAGACTTATAAATTTTATTTTATTTATTTTTATTATCAAAGCCTTGGAAACCAGTTAGCTTACATATTTACATCTTTGGAATTAGCATTTTATAATCTAGATTTAATTAATGCATGGACGGTAGTGCTTCATGGCAGCACTATCCGTTTGAATCATTAGATTTTTCTGAACTCGGAGGGCGCAGTTCTCCAATTAAGGCTTTATATACCTTATTAATTAGCTCCTTTACGGTAGATATCACCCAGGGAACTGTGTATTCCTGTAAGGCATTGTAAAGTTTGCTTGTTATGAAACAGGATTACAGGCTCTTTCCATTGTCTGTGTTTCTCTTCCTCTGTTGCCCCTTTTATCTGAGTATAAGCAGATTCAGTAGCTCTCCAATAGCACTCTTAACTTCAGTACCAAAGAACACAGGGCTTCAATTTTAGCAAGTTACACTAAATGAGTGATTTGAATTTGGAGCTTTGGGCACTAATGGTTTTGTAAAGTTCTACACATTACTTGCATAAGGTATACTTTCTACCAAATGACTTGTATAGCATTTGCTGTCAGTCAAAGCTAAGACATTACCAAATAGGTGGCTTTGATATTTTATCTACAAGATCTGACCATAGCAAATGCCCTAAACATGCTTTTCTGTCTTTTGGTGGAAATTTCATGCTACCTAGAGCAAAAGCATGATTCCAAGATAGTTGCCATTTCAAATATGTTTCCAGCCTTGCCAAGAGAAATCTGCTACAGTGGGTTGACCAAGAGGGAATCGAGGATTGTCACATGGCTGAAGACTGCCTCCCAATTTGGCAAACACACTGTATATAACCCACTGCCCCTGCAGTGCTAAGCCTTGAAGGGTCCTTGAATTTAGACAAAAAGCAATTCATTGTGACTAGCTGTTGCATCAATAAGAGAGATGTCAGCAAATTCCTTCAAGAACTCGGGAGTCAGGGTCAGGGTTGAGGGGCAAGAAAACAAATACCTAGGAAATGCACAAAGCTTCTCAAGAAGAATTTTATAATAAATGAATATATCTTTTGACTTCCAAGAATAATGATAATCTTTTGTGAACCACCACTTAAGAGTGCAAAACGGAGATGGAATACCCCCTAATATGTTCCATCAAGCCAGCAATATTATAAATACCTTCTTAAGGTCCTTATCTTCCATAAGAGCCTGAGTAATTTTATCATTCAAAGTCCCCTAATAAAATCTAAAGGTATCAATATAGTGTTCAAGCAGAATATATTTTGAAATTCTTAAAACTCTCTTGTAAATAATTTCATAGAAATAATCATACATTTGTGTTGGATTTCCAATTCTGCACAGTTGTGACTTTTATTCCCATTGTAATTATGTTGCTCTTTTAGGAAAGTGCCTCTAGTATGGGAAAGAAGCAATATGTTAAAATATTGCAAAGTCTCCTTCCCTACATCAATTCCATTTCATTTGAAATTTCATTTTCTGGGGATGATTCCAATGTGGAAGTTTCTGTTAGCAACTTAAAGTGCTCACGTTTGCCTATTCATTGTTATTTGTACCATTTTTCCAATGTGGTCTTTGAATTTTTAATTTAGCTTGGTTACACTTTGAAGAATATTTGCCCATCACATTCAAGGGCTTTGCAATAAAGTCAGAGACAGAGAATATGTATCTGCCTAGAAAAGAAATCACAGTGTTAGAAGAAAAAAATGTATGATATCTATCAGAATTTAAACTCAGCGAATCCTGTAACTCAGAACTCATATCTCTGTGCAGAGAAATATGCACAGGCTTATTGTTGCCAATCCATGTCACATAGCAAAAATATTTATTGTTGACTGTAAAATGTAGGAGTATTTTTAAGATTGTATAATTGCACCCCAGATTCTTAACAGTATTTTATTGTGCAGGGGAGATATGAAAACCAAGATTTGGGGTATTGAATTTAAATAGAGTTAAAAATACTCTGTTTTTTAAAAAGAAGATTTTAATATATTTCTTGTAACATTAAAAGTTAATTTTAAAATAATGTCTTAAATGATTTTTTATACTAGATGTTCCAAAATTCCCAAAAGAAAAAATTGACCCTCTTGAAGTAGAGGAGGGAGATCCAATTGTCCTCCCATGTAACCCTCCCAAAGGCCTCCCACCTTTACACATTTACTGGATGAATATTGGTAAGTAACATTCTGTTCCATCCATAGGATTTTAATTTCATGCATCATGTCAAATAACATAGGGGAGCAAGGATTAAAAAATAATCTCAGATTATCAACATGGGGAAAAAAGGAAAAAGATTATTATGGAATGAAATAGATTTTTAAAAAATTATATCCATCTATATAGTTTGTTGCACATTTTAACTATTCTATTAAGGATGTATGTGAAAACCCTAGAAAGCCCCTAAATATTTCTCTTGATTTTATCATATCTGAAAGAGTAGACGCTATTGATATGGTGAAGTATGTCTATGAGGAAAATACTTTTTATATTCCAAACAACTTAGTTACCTTTGGAACATTACTTTTGGAATATCCATGTCAAAGTTGAGGATGGCTTGGGTCTGTGTTGCTAGCTTTATATTTCTATTTTAATAATGTTTTACCCACTACATATTATGACCCACAGAAAAATTAGTATTAACCTTTGTGTTTAATTTGCCAAAAAAAAATAGTATTAACACTCGAGTTGAAATTCCAGCTTCTTGTAAAAGTCCTTCTGGCACGTGCCTTCACAGTTTACCCTAAATGTTTTCTCATTGTGGTCCCTAGAGAAAAATGATAATATTTGTATAGTACTTGGAAGAAAGTGAAAGAAACTATTCTTGGCCACAGGCCAAACATTCTAGACTCCAATCACCCTAGAACATTCCAGACTGGATCCAGGAAAGACAGATTAATATCTCTCTTAGACACAACTTTTGGGAAGATCTGTTTGGACCAATTGGACCAGTTTTCAGATAAGTCAGTACAGAAGTAGAGGCTTAGATGGTAAAGAGAGTTAGACACCAGTTGGCCTCTTTGGTTAGTGAAAAGCATGCTCCCAGGGGATTTGTTGGGTTTTGGTTTTTTTTTGTTTTTGTTTTTACTTCTCACTTTGTTCTTATTATAAGACTGTATGTGTGAGGAATAGAAAGAGCAAGCATGAAAAAGAAAACAAAATGAAATAATAGGAAAGAAAGGACAATGAAGAAGGGGGATAAGGTACAATAAAGGCCACTTGCCCCTATTAATGACAAGATGTTTCTTTCCAGAATTAGAACACATCGAACAAGATGAAAGAGTATACATGAGTCAAAAGGGAGATCTGTACTTTGCGAATGTGGAAGAAAAAGACAGTCGGAATGATTACTGTTGCTTTGCTGCATTCCCAAGATTGAGGACTATTGTGCAGAAAATGCCAATGAAACTAACAGTTAACAGTTGTAAGTCCAAATAATTTATCGTTCCATCGTGAATGCTGAATATAAATGTGCCTATAATTTCATTCTGGCTGAAGCCAGTTAAAGCTGGGTTGATATTTTCCGCCATTGTTTAGTTCAACTCCAGAGACTTCATCCAGATGAAAGAGACATCTGCAGCTGCACATCTACAGTAGCTCTGTCTCTCAGAGCCAGAAAATCAAATCTCAATTCACAGTACAAGTATATTTCATTTGACGTCTGAAGGATCTGGTCCCTGGCAGTGAGTGAAATACACAGCAATATTCCAGGGTTTCTGAAGCAAGTCTCAGGCTTTGATGCATTGTGATCCTGAGTAACCAGCAGGCTGCAAATGTGGAAGAAAACAAGAGTCAAAAATAAAAAGATGAATATTGTAATTTTTATTACATCGAGCTGTGCTGTCCTTCCCAACTGGCAAAGTTATGTGAATTGCTTCTCTTCCCTACTTGATTCTGCAGATGCCAGTATGGGTTCCCAAATGGGAAAAAGTCGTTAGTGGGAGAAAGAACCGTAAGATTCAAAGGGCAGAGATAATCCCTGACAGTTCACTGACTGAATAATTGGCTCTGGTAGAGTCACAACTTGGCATTACCATTCCATTGTCTAATTTGATTCATGGTTTTTTCCATTGTTCTGTGTAGATACACTATGCCAGGGCTTCACTATAGCATCCCTGTTGGCAGCCTCAATTCTCTTTAACAGAGTTGTAATTTGTGTCCATTCAACCTGGATTCATCTGTGGTAGTTCAAGATTAAGCTCATCATAATTTTTTTTCCTAATATATCCCCCAAAATGATGTTCTAGTGAAGCATGGTTATATCTCATTTTGTAATCTTTCTAAGAGAAAACTATGACTTTTCATTCATTATTGATATCAGCATCTACCATTATGTTTGTGAGTTTTTTCTTTCATTTTTTTTTATTTCAGTAAGGCATGCTAATGACTCAAGTTCATCCACAGAAATTGGTTCCAAGGGTAAGTCGATCACATGAACAGTGTTGGCATTTATTTTTTCTTTTATAGCTCATTGTCATCTCAGAATATAAATTTTTCCTTTAATATCTTCGTGAGTATATTAAAATACTAATATTTTCATAAAGGAAAACTCCTGAGCATAGAGCTTTCTGTTACCCCCTCCTTCCTTAAATACATGTGAAGGAGTGATATTTTTAAGTTCATCACTTTTTAAATGTACATATATAATATAATTCGTATAGACAAATACACATACACTCACACACATATATATGCATATTTTTTTAATGGGGTAGTTATTTTGTGTCTCCCAAAACGTCTGCCATGGTTGAGTGCCATTTTGAATGATAGCTGTTACATGTGGAGAGGGAAAAAGAAATGGTTGAGAATCAATAGAAGTAGAGAAACACTAGATTTAAGAAAGTTAAATGGTTATTTTTTGAGTAAGACTTCTCAGAATACTTAACCTGGGGACTGTCCATTGTAACTCTGAGAAAGGATATAGTCTGCAACATTTTCCAAACTCATTTGTCTGTGAAATATTTCATTCCCCAACCCCCCACAGAACATCTACTCGAACTAGTGTTTTATGGAAGATGCCTGAGTAAAGCTGAATTCTATAGTAAGCTAGTTTTCCACAATGAGAAGAACCCTTTACTTAAATGCAACTCTTGTTCTTTATACCATTGGAACCAGTGGCTTCATCTCGATATCTGATACACTGGCAACATCACATGGGCTGGATGAGGGCTCTTTCTGGGGCACCCTCAGTTTGATGGTGGACTGACCAAGTACACATCCCCACCTTCATTATCATGGAGGTGGATAACCCAGTCATATATATTGTATCTTTATAGCACTTAGTGACAAATGATTACATAGAGTGTGTATTCAACAGTTTTCAGTAAACACTTGTAAGGAAGCTGTCACATGGAAACACTGCCACCAGTGCCGTTCATTTCTCTACTCTGAATGTCAGCTGTTTACACTTTCCACATCATGTCAAATCACAATGACATTGCATGGGGGGGGTAAAAAAAAACAATTTCTGTGAACATTTGGAAATGACTTTAAAATTTACATTGAAAATGGAAGTCCTCATTTGTCATTGTATTTGAAAACTACTCTTGAGAAGTAACAAATGGAAGGATTCCATTTGTAGTTAGTGAGAGTGCTTGCTAATCATTGCCTATAACAGTGTTCTCTTTGAGGGGCTGAGATTGTAAACAGATTCATCTTAAAGAGCTTGATAACTTCCTAGATGCGTGGGTTCCACCGCAGATTTCAGGAATCAGAATTTCTGGGAGCAAGGCCTAGGGAGCTGTCTTATAACAAGAATCTTACCAAATACTTAGGTACATTAAATTCAATATAAATACATACACAGCCATCAAACGTGGCCAGGTATGATTAAAGTGTAGAATATAAAATCATAGACTATCAGTTAACTTTTAAGGGCTTTCATCAAGAAACTAATTATCTTGAACTTCTGGAATTTAAAGATGTGGTTTCAATCAAAATCTTCTTAAAACTGGGGGCTCCACTAAGATAATGCATCTGAGGGACAACCCGTGCTTCATGGTAGGAGTGGAGTCTGTTTAAACGGTAATATATTAGAAGTGTGTCTATGTATATACACATAGGTACAGCTAGGTATGTATGTTTAAGTATGTTTTAAGGAAGATTTAGTGGCACAGTATTTTTATTTATTTATTTATTTATTTATTTATTTATTTGTTTGTTTGTTTGTTTGTTTATTTATTTATTTATTTTTAGTACCACACTATTTTAACGCTGTTAATCTGGAAGAAATATGTGACTTTTCTTTTCTGTATTGTAGCCAATTCGATCAAGCAACGGAAACCCCGACTGCTGTTGCCTCCTACTGAACATGGCAGTGAGTCTGCAGTTACCATCCTCAAAGGGGACACCCTGCTGCTGGAGTGTTTCGCCGAAGGCCTGTGAGTAACTTGGCCCCTGTTTGTGACTTTGTCCATCCATTTCCGTAAAGAATAATGCCTCCGTTAAGCAGGTAATCCTAGACAGAGATTTTTAAATGATTTCTTTAAAAAAAAATTCTGTTACTACACTTCTGGAGGAAGTAATTTGCACTTCATTTTACAGATTTCAGGCTGTGACTGGGATTGATTTATCATTAGATTGTTCTGTCAGGTTGTGATAGTGTGAATGGAGGTGACAATGACAACATTCTCCTTACCTAAGTCAGTGGGGAGATGCCATCCTTAGAGCTCGAGGTTGTTAATTGTCAGCCTCTTCCTGTTGCTGCTGGGTTTTTGTCTCTCTGCTATCACATTACACAATGAGCTCTGATTCCTTTTCAGGTTCCAAGGAGCCTTATCTATCTATTATCTCACCCTGTTGCCCTTTGCCTGTAAGGAGGTCCAGACCATGTAATTTTAGAGAGATTCAGCTAGAAATATAATTAACTCAACTTTTTCATATCTGAAAAATCAGTGCACATTTCCAAATCCTCCAAAAAATACCTAAGGACATTTCACTGGGTCATCTCTTAAAACCATTACATTTGTTGAGTAAGTATCCTAAGTCTTTTCAAAAATGGGCCCTCTTATTTAATTCTGAGTCATGAAAGGTTGCCTTTTTCCTGCCACCCTCCCTCTATGCTTACCACCACACGTCCTTGGCTACCATTGGGAATACCATGAGAAAATACATTCCAAGGGCACGTGGGTGGCTCAGTAGGTTAAGCATCTGCCTTTAGCTCAGGTCATGATCTCAGGGTCGTGGGATCGAGCCCCACATCAGGCTCCCTGCTCAGTGGGGAGTCTGCTTCTCCCTCTCCCTCTGCCGATCCCCCTGCTTGTGCTTTCTCATGCTCTCGTTCTCTCTCTCTCTCTGTCAAATAAATAAATAAAATCTTAAAAAAAAAAGAAAAGAAAATACATTCCACCATCCCAATACTTGAGTTTACATAATTAGCTTATAAGCTCAGGCCTTCTTTTGGCTGGGCACCTGGTTAGTGAAGTAGAATTTGGAATTTTAAAAATTGTAGTCATTTATAATTCAGTATATATTCTGAATGGGTGATTTTAAATTGATTTTTGAAGAAAAAGAGTCACTTTTAATGGTTTTGCAACCCCTAAGCTTTGCAAGTGTCTCTTCTATCCAGCAAAGACATGCAGGTTGCAGGGCACATGGGTGCCTCAATCAGTTCAGCATCCATCTTATGATTTCAGCTCAGGTCATGAGCTCAGGGTCATGAGATTGAGCCCCACGTAGGGCTTCATGCTCAGTGGGAGGTCAGCTTGGGATTCATTCTCTCTCTCTCTCTCTCTCTCCCCCCCCTCTGCCCCTCCTCCACTATATGCTCATTCTCTCTCATATAATAAATAAATAAATAAATCCTTTTTAAAAAAAGAGAGCGATACATAAGGTTATGTATTTGAGATGCCGAAGTGTGTTTGATGTCAAGTAGTTAGGTGTGCCTTGTTACACACAGCCTCTTCCAGGAGTTTGGTCTCTGTATTCTGTCAGAAGATGAAAGCCTCAGGTTCAGTGTGAATCATGATGGTAACCACCTGCTCTGTTGTTATTATTCATAGGTGTTTACAGTGGTAGCAACTCAGTTCTTTCAGGATCCATCACTATTCTTGGTTGACTCTTTGGGCAGGGTAAACATTTCAGGAATTCTTTTTTCTTATTTCCAACAAATACCATAATTTACCTCTTGAGTTGGCTGGGAACTACATGGATTTTCAAATAACAGAAATGCTCTCATGTGCTTTTTGGAAAATGCAATGTCATGAAGCAATATATAAAAAGAAAATGGACATAAATACCTGTGTCCTTGGGACAGGATGATTCCTGATGGATTGTCAAAGAGTTTTCACCTGAACTGGCTTCTTCTTATTCACATTGGGTTTGTGTTGGATAATCTATCTTACCTTTTTCAGTCTTCTTTCAGATTTTACATTGTAAAATTTTTAGAGTTCTTTAAAAATTGTTTTCTAAGAAGTTTTTAAACCATTGGTGTTCTGTAGTAACAAGTCATTATAACTATGACATTGTACTCTTTATTATGTATCAGGTGCTCTGTTTTGCACTGGACATGCATTAGCTCATTTTATCCTCGCCACATTTCAGGGCTATCATTATTTCCATTTGCAGGTTAGGTAAGTGAAGCCCAGAGGCTAGACTTCATGTCTTTAAGCACAGCATAAAGTGGAGCTGACACTCCATCCTTTCTGTTTCCAGACCCAAAACTACCTCTAAATTTAATGTATTTCCTTATATTTCAACCAAATAAACTGTTCTTTCTGTGCAGTTAAGGGGAGGGAGTGAGGTGGGCCAACAAAGCATGGCATTGTCTCTGAATCACAAGAAGAGGCCTGTAGTAGATATTTCAGTAAATGGCTCGTCATAATGAAAATGTCGATACTATTAATTAAAACAGGAAAAACTAGGGAGCCTGGGTGACTCATTTGGTTAAGCAACTGCGTTCAACTCAGGTCATGATCCTGGAGTCCCAGGATTGAGTCCCACATGGGGCTCCCAGCTCCACGGGGAGTCTGCTTCTCCTTCTGACATTCTCCTCTCTCATGCGCTCTCTCTCTCTGTCAAATAAATAAATAAAATCTTAAAAATAAAAACAGGAAAAACTAATCAGGGTTTTGATTCTACAGAATCTGTGAAGAAGACAGAAATTTTGAATAGTTAAAATGACACTGTGAATCTCCTTTGGAAGAAGAGGCAGTGAGTGGAAAGTACACATTCTTGTGCCAGTTCACACTCACTCCCACCCTGGAAAAGCTGCCTTAGGATTGGAGGGGGTTTCGTTGCTTCCCTCTGGTGATCACTGGCTCACTGTTTCTTCTCTCTCTTGCCTCTCTGTTTTGTAAATTCATAAGCTAGGTGTGGTTCTGTTGTAAGGTGCTACATTGTAAAAATGTAGGAACTATAAGGACAAACAAAAATTGGCTGGACAAGGACCTGAACAAAAATTGGAGATTATGAGGTAGTGCATGTTTCTGTATTACAAGGGATTAAGCAGTGTGTTTTCCCTCAGAATTTCACGGCTCAAATACGGCTAGTAAATGTACCTTAAATTTAAAAAAAAAGAGAGAGAAAGAAAAAAAAAACTGACAAGAATACAACTGCATATCCTTGGAATGGGGTAGATATATCCCTAGATAAATGAGGTCTCATGTTCACCTGATACTTACAGATGATGATTTTATTCTGTTCTTTCAAGGAATAGGTATAGAGAATTAGACTAGTTTTTGAGGACTGGCCAAAAATAAAAAATTAAAAAAAAAAAACAAAGAATTCCTACAGAAGGTGAGATGCTTGCACTATTGAAGCCAGGACTATGGAAAAACTGGTTTGGAGGAACCAAGGTCCAGAGCAGCCTATAAGTTGGCAAACTGCCATTTTGACAGATGGCGTGGAAAGCAAGCAGTTAAGAGACTTGAGTTCTGCATCCTGTTAGGTGGTGTGTTCAGGAAGCCGGCAGCTAATATCCTCTCCCAGCTGCCTGTCTGAGCATCATCGATGTTCCCCGCAGAAGTGTGCCCCGTGCTCTCAGCCTGGGCAGATACAAAGTAGTGGTTCCAGATCTGTATGGCTGATAAGCACTTGAACCTTGAATGGAGGAGGGGAAAGGACTAAATGTGTGTAAATTAAAGGACCTACATGTTTACCTCCAATATATATTTTTGCATAATAATGGGATTATTTTAACTGTTGCCTGATCATTACACTCTAAGATAATTGACAGAGACAATACGAGGTAATTGTTCAGTTACCAACTAGTAGTTAATTAATTTGGCTACCAGTACATATTCCGAGAATATACAATTAGGAAGGAAAAGGGGATGGAAAAAGCACAAATATAATAAAACACAGTGGTAGAAAGGACAAGTTTAGTATTGGGCAGACTTAAGTTTTAACATGTCATTTACTACTCTAGTGACTTTAAGCAAATTTATCAACTTCTTGGAGCTTCAGAAGCCTCACTGGTAAAGTGTTGGTAATAATGCCCATCTTTAGAACATACCAATATCTTATAGCTATTAAAAATAGGGTGAGGAAGGAAAAGCAGCATCATTAAAAATAGCAAAATAAAGTTTATTCCATTCACATAGCCCAACTAGAGAGGAAAAATGAAAAATTATCAGTTAAAATCAGCCATCAGTGCTTTCCACATAATTTTTTTTGAAGGCTTTATTTATTTTAGAGAGAGAGAGACAGAGCAAGTGGTGGGAGGGGTAGAGGGAGAGAGAGAATCCCAAGCAGATTCTCTGCTAAGTGTGGACCCCGACAGGGGGCTTAATTCCACAACCCTGAGATCATGACCTGAGCTGAAACCTAGAGTTGGCCGCTTAACCCACTGAGCCCCCCAGATACCTCTCCACACAGTTTTTAAATCAAAGAGTCATAGATGGCACCCATCCTCCACTTGTCTAGTTTTCCTGAGCTGGGATTTTTCTTAAACCCATCTGGCTCGATTCCCCACTCCTGTTTTCCTCCCTATGGTGGAGAAAGTTATCCTTTTGATGTGTGACAAGTTCAGTTTGGTGTTAGTTTTGTTTTGTTTTTGCTTTTTTGTTTGCTTTGATTGGGAGATCTCATCTTTCTAAGCAAAGGAGAGACTGTTCATTCCCTCTTTGCTGTGCTCCCCAACAGAGGGAGAAGCCACCTGGGTAGCCAGGCCTGTACAGAGCCCACCTGGACCTAAAACGGGCTGTTCCGAGGTCCAGCCAACACACTTGGCTGACTCATCTGAGCCACGTTCTCCACTGTCAGCCTCAATAGGATTAAGAGGATATCACGGCTTCCCTCTGTTTACTGTTGGATCCACTTTATCTTGTTTTTCAAACTCATACAGGGAAGAGAGCAGTTATTATTAGCCACTTCAAATCACCTACAGGGAGATTTCACACTTGAAGTATATCTTGTAAATATTGAAAATTTGAAAAGTATCTTATGATATTTCTGTGGGTCCAATTATCCACCCTTTAATCTAGCCACACCTATTCAGCTATTCTAAGTAGTCAGCCCTCTGAATAGAAGAACCTTGATTTCTGTAGAAGCAGACTATTCAAGGGACTTTGAGTAGAGGAGTCCTAATCCGATCTGAAGTTCACCATTGATGGTGGTGTGCAGGTCTGTGCACGGGGAAGGCTGATTTTTATTTCCTGGAGCTCTGAGTGCGTACATAAAAGTAATGTGTTAAGGGGTGTGTCCTGTGAGGCTCTTTGAATTTAATTTTGCACTTTAAAAAATGCTTATCACTCATTTATTGTTTTGCAGCCCAACTCCACAGGTTGATTGGAACAAAATAGGTGGCGATTTACCAAAAGGAAGAGAAACAAAAGAAAATTATGGCAAGACTTTGAAGATAGAGAATGTCTCCTACCGGGACAGAGGGAATTATCGCTGCACAGCCAACAATTTCTTAGGATCAACCACTCATGATTTTCATGTTACAGTAGAAGGTACATTCCCCATGTTGATTTATTTTTCTATTAAAAAAAAAGGTGAATTTCTATTAAAAAAAAAAGGTGGACCTACCCTTCTAAAGCCTGTATGTTTAAAGTGTGGGGACTGGATTATATTATACTCCAATTAACCAGATTTGTCATCTATCCCACAAAACTTTATAAAAGGGACACATGGGTAGAAAAGATCTAATGTTAGAGACTAAACAAAGATGACTTCCATATAGTTTTACTATAATAAACATATAACATGCATACTATTAAATCATAGAAGTAATATTACAAAGAAAGGAATCATTATGATGAGTATTATGATGAGCTTGTTTCCCAGGCTTATGGTTAACTTGCTATGTCCTTGATCAATTTGCTTCAACCTGTACCTCAGGTTCTTCCTCAAAGATATGAGAGTGTCAGGCACATTATCTTAGTTCTTTTCTAGATTCATTATTATTATTATTATTTTTTATCCTTATATTGGGTTCACATGACATTCAGTATGTTACTTACTAGGAAAGAGTAGATTGGTGCTAAAGATATTAATTTTCTATCAAAAGATGCAAAATACACATTATATTCAAGTCATCTCTAAACCTAAGCCTTTTAATCAGTAGAGGTTTAGCTATTGTCTCTTGTACTCACAGAAATAAGTAGGCCATGATGTCATCATTTAAAAACAACCTACATATCACGCCACGTAGATATTGGATCTGTACCTGCCCTGCAGATAAAGGTTCTCCAGCATCTTGTGAATCTGATTGACACAGATCGCTTTCTGTGGGTCTGATTACATCGAGATCTCCTCTCTATGGTTTGGTTGACTGTATTGATCAAATTAATGGATTGATTACTGCATTTGTACTTACTTAGTACTGTGTAGGCTTAGCTGTGAAAGGCATCGTCTCTTTCAGGATCCTATTTAGTGGACTGATGCTCTAGGGTTTCCATTTATATTCCAATAAAGTTAACCTTTTAACCCTTCAGTTTGTGCAGGGAACACCTAAGTAAAAGGCTGTTTTAATTAATGTGAAAAAAAAAATGGAGACTCAGATACAAATTCCACTTACAAGTGAATGTTAGGATAATTGTTTTAGTCGTGCTGCTGTTAGAAATAACACTGCATTTCCAAGACCTAGCCCACGATGTATATGATTAGTTAAGTTCGGAGGAAGGGAAAACCAAAGATGAGAATATCATTTTCCTTGATTCAAAAAAAGCAAAACCTCTATAGGAGAAATATTACTCATTTTTACCAGTATTACGCAGAAATATCAACAGCTGCTAACAGTGATATATTCCTCTTTAAATTATTCACAAAGAAATTCAGAGAGGGGGCGCCTGGGTGGCTCAGTGGGTTAAAAGCCTCTGCCTTTGGCTCAGGTCATGATCTCAGGGGGTCCTGGGATGCAGCCCCGCATCGGGCTCTCTGTTCAGCGGGGAGCCTGCTTCCTCCTCTCTCTCTGCCTACTTGTGATCTCTCTCTCTCTGTCAAATAAATAAATAAAATCTTAAAAAAAAAAAAAGAAAATTCAGAGAGGAAGAGTTTGAGAGGTTTGTATATATATTGTTAGTCAGTCATCATTTGATGCTGCTATATAATCCAGCTACACCATGCAACAGGGATATTTTTCTGTAACCTTTTACCCTGCCCCAGTGCAAACACATACCCACAAACCAGACATACCTAATTGTTAACTGCTCCTACTCCAAGTTGCTGACTATTAGAAATCCTTCCAGATGGCTGGAACATTGCTACGGTAGCTGAATATTTTAACAATCTGGCCACGGTTTTCTTTTTTTCTTTTTTTTTTATTTTTTTTTATTTNAAAAAAAAAAAAGAAAATTCAGAGAGGAAGAGTTTGAGAGGTTTGTATATATATTGTTAGTCAGTCATCATTTGATGCTGCTATATAATCCAGCTACACCATGCAACAGGGATATTTTTCTGTAACCTTTTACCCTGCCCCAGTGCAAACACATACCCACAAACCAGACATACCTAATTGTTAACTGCTCCTACTCCAAGTTGCTGACTATTAGAAATCCTTCCAGATGGCTGGAACATTGCTACGGTAGCTGAATATTTTAACAATCTGGCCACGGTTTTCTTTTTTTCTTTTTTTTTTATTTTTTTTTATTTTTTATTTTTTATTTTTTATTTTTTATTTTTTTNAAAAAAAAAAAATCAAGGATGTAAACTTAATTACGCAATTTAAAATGTTGACTATAGGACTCCAAAGGAATCTAGGTTTCCTGAATGAATTGTCCTCACTATTCATAAAACAGCTATTAGCACTATTGAGATGTAAATTATGTTTTTATCAGGAACATTTAATCTTTTCTCCTTAATGAGAAGCTACTAAATGTGCCCTCAGTTGTATGTTTAGGAGTTTCTCTTCACACATACAAGTGAAAAGCAAATTGAGCTCAAGAAGTCGGTTTTTCTTTCTTTTTAAGTGTGAAAGCAGTAAATATAAGCCTCATCAGTGATAAGCAGAGATGAACTTACTTTTATTCAATTGTCTTCTGCTTTTCTGCACCTTCTTTCCCTTTTTTTTTTTTTTTTTGGTCTCTTGTCTAGAAACTCAAATGGAATAACAAGGATTACCATAGGATCACAGAACAATGCTACTGTGAACTTTGAAAATCAAGTCCATTCTGAAAACACCCATTTGTGCTTAAGCATGTATTATATTGTATTCCCTGTCTATGTGATATTTTTTATTACTAAACACAACCAAATTCTGTAATTTAAGTTATAACATACTAAATATGAAAATCATGTGCATTTTCAAATTCTGTAATACTTATAAGCAAAAACAGCCAGGATGTCTTGACTAGGCACAGCTTTCCTTTCCAGGTATCTATGATATGAATGTTACACATCCAATAAGGAGATATATTAAAATGGTATCTAGAATATTCTAAATCCAGAAATCAGAATATGGCCACAATCACATTTTAACTAATAATTTAAAAATAGATGCCCATCAACAGCATTCTTGTAGTAAACTTCGGAATCATTTAAAACTTTTAAATTTCAGTGTAATAGGAAAATATTTATATGTAATTATATACCCATAATGATCTTAAGAAGATATCATAAACTCAAATGCAATGCACTGATACACTTAAAAAAGCCTCATTTTCAAATAAGCTGTTATTTCTAAAAAGTTACAATTAAATCCAAGTTTGATGAATGTAACAATTTTGATTTAATAGAATATAGATGTTTAGTAGGAAGCTGTTACTAAGAAAATAGCCTCCATGTTGTTTTATAGGTAACAAATTTCCTATTTTATGTTACTTCATTTTCCTTACAGTGATAAATGTCTCTAATTAACTTTCTTATTATATTCTGAATGTTCAGTCATTTGCATCTCAGTTTTTAACAGCGTAGAGAAATTATCATTTTTTAAATTTACAATTATGACAGAAAGTGTGAAGTTTCAATGTAAGTAGTTTTTATCAGTTACCATGTATCATAGGATAATAGAAGAATGGGATTCAATGATGATGTTGTCTTTCAGAATTTTCCAATTTAGCCTTTTTTCCCTTTTTCTTGGGCTTTTTTTTTTTTTTTTTCATCATTTCAACTAGATCTTACCCTTCAGGAATAGAGTTACATGTTCTAAGCTTTGGGAAACATTTGTTTGTTCTCTATTCTCTGCATGTCCCTGGCGTTACTTCACTCACCAAAAGTATCCTGACCCATACCCCGTGTCCTCGGGCTTCACTATGTGTTCTTTTTTGAACAAAATAACGACGAAATGTGTTCAACCAAGACATGAAATTATGAGATTGTGAATTACTAGAAATGAGTGATTCCCTCCTATCCAAAGCTCTTTCTTTCCTCCCTTTGCCTTTCTCCCTGGAGCCTTTAGGGATCAGTCATTTCAGTCCAACTCGTAGTTACTCCACACGTGTCTGTTCTTATTGTGCCAAGCAGAGGTGACACAAGGAAGAGTAAGATACCACCCTGGCTCTTCATTTATCTGAGAAGCATAAAAACAAATGTCCAAGCATTTATATAGACATATTAAAAAAAAAAAAAGCTTATCCAAAAAGGGGAAGGTAAAGTTTAGTGATGATTCCTAGTAAATATACGAAATCTTGATATCAACCTCCAGGGGGATGTTGGGGAAGCTTGAATTTAGAAGCACAAAGTGAAAGTTGGTAAAGCGATATGGCCTTGGTTTCTATCAGTGGTCCAAATTACTAAATAGTAATGAACTGAGAATAACATCACATTTACACTGGAGTCCCAATGCTGCTCAGTTTATAGGTCTGCAGATCCATAGAATGGCAAGAACACAGAATGAGGCTTCTTTTCTTGGTGACACTGAGCAAGTTAGATGGCATCTCCAAGGCTCAGTCCTTGGTCGGCAAGGGGAGTTGGATGGGGTGATAACTTAAGCTTAATGCGGGCACCTAGGGGTTAATGATATTTGTAGGAAGAGAATAGAAATAAAATCCTGGTTTTGTTATGCATGTATATTTAAAGAAATGTCATCATAACGTTATCTTCTTTATTTTATTATTGTTAGTAAGCTATCATTGAGAGATAACATTAATTTCAGGTGTACAACATAATGATTCGATGTTTGTGTATATTATAAAATGATGACCAGATTAAGTGTAGGTAACATCCATGGCCGCATAGTGACAAATGTGTTTTCCTCTTGTGATGAGAACTTTAAAGATCTACTCTCTTAAAAAAAAAAAAAAAGATCTACTCTCTTAGCAACTTTCAAATAAACAATACAATATGATTGATGATAGTCAACATGCTGTACAGTATATCCCTAGGATTTATGTTTTTACATTTAATTTTTGCTCTGAAAACAATAGTCTTAGTTTGCTATCGTAAACAAGGAAATTTTCATGTTGATGGAACTTTTTTCTCTAACACAAATGTTTACTTTTATTGTGGTTATGTGAAAAGATAAAAGTAACAACATCAAAAATGTGCATAGACACACACATACACACCTCAGAGAGTCATATGCAGTTTATAATTTGGACGATTGCATTTTAACCTAAATGACTGTTTACAGATTGTAGATTATGAATAAACATTTTAAATTTAAGATTTAGTAACTGAGCCCACACTCTATGGAATAATTACTAGGGCATGTCTCTTGCTTGGATTTGAATTTGCTAGAGTTATTTGTATATTTTTGTTTTTCTTGGTACATTCTTTATAGGCATTTTCTTTTCACATAATCCTTTTGTTTCCCCTTTACTTAAAAAAAAAGTTTAAATGACATTTTTTCATTTTACATATATATGTATCTTTAAAAGAGATTTTTTTTTTGACAAAATTGGAAATCCAAAAATGTCTTGGGGGAAATAACCAAGCAACACTTAATGGGAATTACTACCTGCGGGTATTGTGCAATTTTTTTTCTGGAATCAAATTATCCAAACCATCCACACTTTAATCTAAATCCTTTATTCACTCCTGACATAGTAATATACTTAAGGTGGCAAAGTATGACAGTAATATTTGCACTAAAGACAAATGTCTCATTCTGTCCTGAAAACCACTTACAATTATACTATCGGAGCATTAGGGCATGTGAAGATGCAAGTAATTGAAATACTTCTTTTCCTCCATTGTTTTGAGGACAATAAGGTAAATGTTGCTTTTAGGCTTCCTTCTCCCTGCTTTACAAAAAATAATTTCTAAGAAAATAATGTTTCCCAAATTTTGAAGATAGATAAGTAAATACGGATATATAAATGCTACAAAGTCATTAATAAATATTTAAGATAAACGCTGAGCATTTTAATATCATTTAAAAATTCTGAAAATATATTTATCAAATATCAGCCTTTTCAGGTGCCTTGCTGCAGCTTGGAAAAAGCTGTAGCCAGCACTAAATAAACTTAACCATCTGCTTATCCCTCCTTCATTTTCTGTTAATGAGATAGATACTTGTGTTGCTGAATAAAGTGATTGTATATACATTGATTTTATTATACATGCTAAGAGTCCAGATTAGATCACACAGGCACACAGACACACACCCTACAACACAAAAACAGTGCCCACCTTGCCTTACAGAGCAAGTACCAAAAAGAGCTAGTGTGAAACACTTTATTGTGTCTGCCATCTGCTGGTGCATTATAGAAATACAGGCCTTAACATTTTTGGACGTGACGTAGATAAAATCACTCATGATCTCTTCACTTTACTTCCAGAGCCTCCTCGCTGGACAAAGAAACCTCAGAGTGGTGTGTATAGCACTGGGAGCAGCGGTATCTTGTTATGTGAGGCAGAAGGAGAACCTGAGCCCACAATCAAGTGGAGAGTCAATGGCTCCCCAATTGACAGTGAGTGAAAACACCACTTGGGATTCAGTGCTGAAGGCAATGGTGTGCTGGGACGGTTGATAGTCGGACACCCGGCTTATGTGTAAGATGAAGTTGGGAAGTGGCTGGACCATCAGGACAGATCCAGCCAGGAAATCCAAAATCGCATCTTTCTAAGCAGGTTGATTTATGTTCCAATTTACGGAGAAGCCATAAATTACATTTGCAGTCGTTGGGTCATTGCATTAATTATATATAAAAATATGGTTAAAAAAATAAAGCACGTGAATGAGAAAGAGAATCCAAGGAGGAAAACCCATCGCTTTCCTTCTCCCTGATAAGAAATAGGTGCAGCGACCTCCTGATTGAGAGCATGGGTTGGAAGTCAGGACTTTACCGTAGACAATGGCAACAGCAACCCTGCCCTGGATTCTGCTCTTTACAAGCACCTAGTCTGACCATCCTTTGGCCACGCCTGCTTATTTGAGAAATTCACAGGGCCAGTGAGACCTGCAGAGCTTGGACACATGCCCCCTACCCCTGGTTCCCTGCATGTTCTCGATGGAGCTCCAGTAGTACCCAAGACCAGAAAAATCCCTGTCCGGTCAACTTGGAGCCCTCCCACAGGGGATGCACAAAGGCTGAAAGCCAATTCTCCCTATACCATTTCCAGCATAGAACTCTGAGAAGTCCAGAAATCTTCACTTTGAACCTAGAGGTCTGGTCAGTTCGAATGTCTTTGCGAAAGTATGATAGAACAAATTTTGTCAGTTGATTAGTTGAATTTCGAGTGTTTACATTATAATCTGTTGCTTTCATAAGTCCCTTTTGTCTGGACCCACTCATGTCAAGGGTAGACACCCTTGTGGTCCATAGACCTAAGGTCCCATCTAGGCCATGTACCCTCCCCAGTGTGTGATCTTGAGCTGTTTACTGAATCTCCCAAAGCTTTAGTTTTTTAATGGCACAGCAGAGCTACTGGTAGTTGGTTGTGATTGAATGAGGTAAATGAGCCACCTAGGATAGTGGCTTATCTGTAGAACATTGTGGTAGTTTATAAAGGCTGGGGCCAGAATGCCTCTGTTTGCGTCTAGGCTCTACCATTTATGAGGCTCTACCATTACATGTGATTGGGCCTATTACTGACTCTCTTAAAACCTGCTTCCTCATCAGTAAAATGGGCATGAAAATTGCACCAACTCTTGGGTTGTTATGTGGATTAAAGAAAACACCATGTAGAGAATGCTTAATAAACTAGTGTTTACTATTATTGTTGTCACATAGCAAACCTTAACCCTCATTATCAATATCCTCAAATTTGAGATTTTTTGTCATCTCTTTAGAGAGCAGACTAAGAAGTGAGAGAGGAGGCTTCGGGTAGATAGGAGGGAAATGAAAACAATTGTTGTTTATAAAGAATGTTGAGGATGCTCAAATAAGGAATGCAGATTCTCTGGAACATAAAATCATAAAATTGTGTATCTGAATGGCACTTGACTGTTTATAAGGGACATTCACCTATTTCTTTGAATCCCCAAATGAACATTTCTAATGGAGGTATGATTATTCATATCTAACCGATTGATTCTTTCATTCAGTAATATTTATTGAACCCGTTCTTTGTGTGAGGCGCTGACTGGCCTTATTGCTTGGGAGGCAGCTGTGAATAAAATGAACCTAGCAGGGAGAGTCAGTCAATAGAGGAATAAGCACAGAAACATGTGCTGTAGTGTGGGAAATAAATAGCTGAGTAAGGGCTGCGTGTAATAGTTCAGGACCTAGAGTTGCTATTTTATTTTATTTTATTTATTTTATTTTAAGTTTATTTATACTTACTATATACTAGTAAACCGCCTGTGCTAATTTACCTTTAAGGAGAAGGCCCGAAGGAGGTGCAGGAGGTAGCCATGTGAATATGTATGGAAGAGCTGTCAGGGTAGAGAGGTCAGTGAGTGCAAAGACCCTGCGGTATGTTTGGAGTGTTGGTGTCAAGCAAGGAGCCCGGGGTGGTTGAAGGTGAGTGGGTGGGCAGTGCTAGGACACGAGATCAGTCAGCAGGTGCAGGAGCCCTTTCATGAATATCAAGGTGAAAGCCCGATGGAGACTGGGGATTTTATCGTAAATAAGATGGGCAGCACTTGGAGGTTCTTGAGCAGAAGAATGTGATCTAATCTATTAACAGAGGATTGTTCTGACCTCTGAATGGAGAAGCAACTGCATGACTACTCCAGCTAGAAGCAGCCTGAAAGACCCCAGCTCTGAGAGCTAGGTCGGTAGTAGTAATGGTTCGGTTCTGGATGTCTTCTCAAAGTAGAGCCAGTAGGTTTGTTCCTGGATGGGGAGGTCAAGGCTGAAAATAAACTTACACGAGACAGCACAGCTGAATAGTGGCAGGTGTAGAACTAAAGCCACATCTTTGCAGTCTAAGCTCAGTGTTCCTTCCACACTCTTGACCACGGCTCTCCTTGCTCCCCTGCAAATGGTTGTAGGCATTTATAGGTTGGGATGCTTGGTGATGGTGGGCTAACTAAGGGATCTGAAATCTCTCTGAGTTTATAGTTCTAGTAATTCTATATCCTTTATATGTAGTATTTCAAAATTAAATGAAACGGGTTATTAGTGTTGGTAACAGGCCTAACCTTTTTCAAATACTTTGCATCCAGTATCTGTGAGGTTTCTTATAAGCCCTGCAGAAGAGATTTTTTTGTTTTTTTAATTCTCCAGTTTGCACATGTGGCAACTGAGGTTCAGGGAGGTCATATTACTTAATTGAGGACACAATCCCAGTATATTTAGAGCTAGACATGGAATCCAGAAATGATTAAGTCTCAGAGCTAAAGTTTCTCCCCCTATATTTATTGCATTATCACCCACTGAGCTGACCAAAGGCAACTGATGACAGAACTAGTGTGTTTGGTTGATGTTGATTCAGAACTGACTTTCTTGAATCCCAGGAGTTCTTGTTGGCCTTGGCCCATATGCAGCAACGCTCTCCAGTTTCCTTACCTCTACCGAAAGGCAGCGTTCAGCCATGCTTATTAGCTCTTTGTTATCTCAAATCTGAGGCCATAGTTTCATTTCTTCTTTTTGTAATGCTGTGTTTGAGTCAGGGTTCACCAGGGGCAGGTGGCATAAGGAGTTTAAATAAAGAGAACGATGGGGTAAGCTCTGAAAGTTGTAGAGCTGGGTGTCCGTGTGGGACTGTAGAATCAGATCAGAGGTTCAGTCCTTTGCAACCTTAAAGAACTTCGAAGAGCAACTCATCCTGACCATTCTCAAGAGATAAACTGCCCTGCAGCGTTGTACCAATTTTCTACTCTTGCTATACAAATGATCACTAATTTAGTGGCTCAAGACAGTATACATGTATTATTTTACAATCTTTAGATTAGGAGCCTATTTAGTGGCTCAAGACAGTGTACGTGTATTATTTTACAATCTGTAGATTAGGAGCCTATTTAGTGGCTCAAGACAGTGTACGTGTATTACTTTACAATCTGTAGGTTAGGAGTCCAACCAAGCCTCCCTGGACTGAACTCAAGGTGTCAGCCATGCTGTGTTCCATTCTGGAGGGACTAGGTGAGAACCCTTTTTCCCTTGTGTTTTCCTCTTCCTAGAGACAGCCCACATTCCTCGGCACATGACTCTGCGTCTCCAAAGTCAGCGCCATTATGTATCTGACCATTCTTTCATAGCCCCATCTCCCTTTTGCTGGTCACACCCAGGGAAGCTTCTCTGATTTTAAGGAGCCTTGTAATTACATTGGGCCCACTTAGATAATCCAGGATAATACTTCCATTGCATGGTCCTTAATCACCTCTGCAAAGTCCCTTTTGCCTTGGAAGGTATAATATTTTCTAGTAGTAGAGATTAAAACATGGGTATCTGTTGGGGCCTATTGCTCTGCTTACCACAGAGACCTTTTAGCAATAAAATGCCACCCAACATAAATCTGTCATTTCACGAAATATTTTTCGACCGCCTCCTCTGTGCCTGAAAAGCAGGCACTGGGGACACTGTATACAATGAACAGACAAGGTCCTGTCTATGTGGAGTTCACAGTCAAGTGTAAAATTATGTTCACTTTTGACTGTCAAATGTATAAGGAAAATCTTCTATTTTAATAAGCAATACTCTGTGTTTTCTATAAACCAAAACTTAGTGTAGTCACTATTTTGTATGATAGAGACACAGTAAGGGCTCCTGGGTGGCTCAGTCAGTTAAGTGTCTGCCTTCGGCTCAGGTCATGACCCTGGGGTGCTGGGATGGAGCCCTGCACTGGATCCCTGCTCAGCAAGAGTCTGCTTCTTGCTCTGCCCCTCCTCCCGCTCATGCTCTCTCTCAGATAAATAAATAAAATCTTAAAAAAAAATAGAGACACAATAAGAAAAAAATTAGTTTTCTTTGTGATCTTGTAAGTTATTTTTTTCAGGTTTTTAAAATTTTATATTTAGAGAGAGTGCAAGCAAGAAGGGGCAGAGGGAGGGAGAGAATCTTAAGCAGGCTCCATGCTCAGCCCAGAGCCCAACGTGGAGCTCGATCTCATGACCCTGAGATCATGACCCTAGCCGAAATCAAGAGTTGGAGGCTCAGCAAGCTGAGACCCCCAGGTGCCTGTTGTAATGTTATTTAAATTAAAAATTTTAACATATGTGCCCCTCAGTTGACATTCCTAGCTAATGTTTCCTTTACACTGCTTGTTTGTAGTGTCATAGCAAGGCCACGGGATTTGGCATGTGTCATTCATTTCTCCAAAATCCAGTCCCTCCTTCCACAATGGCCATATTAGTGCTGATCTAGCAGGTTCTGACCCACATTAATGAGACAACACATACGCTGTTTTCAGCAGAGTTCTTTGACCCTTAATAAATGTACCAGAAATATTAGATTTTCTAATTTCCCATAGATATTTCCAGAATTATACCTGGATCAGGAGTAAGGTTGGATTTATTCCCCAAAAGTAGAAAATCTAGCCCCTGATCTCAAGAAATGTTTACTCTTACTGTGAGAAAAACAAAATATGTAAATTGTGCATCCAAAGTGTTTAAATGGCAAAGCAAGATAAGTGAAACAAATGGTATAGATCAGAAAATGGCACAGGGAAGAAAAATCAAATCGAGGAACAGAAGTGTCAAATGGGGAACAAAGGAGCCAGTGTTGGTGGACTTGGGGGATCACCCCATGCTGACTGTGTGATTTGTGTTGGCAGTATCAAGACCTAAATTTATAAATGTAAGTGAGGTTTAGTTATAGTGGGACTTGAATGCTGAACAGAAAATCTGAAATTTTATTTATGGGTAGGGAGAGGCAATGAGCTAGAGATCAACAAATATTTTAGCAATAAATATTAATCTGAAGGAAGATTGAGATTGGAGAAGGGTCTGGAAAGAAAAGCCCGTGGTTGATGCAAAAAAATTCTACAAACTGGCTTCAGTGAACTATTATTCACCCTAAACTGGTCTTAAAATATAAATACTGTGTGACACATTTAATAAATGGCATATAAATATTTTATGTCCTATTTTTTATCAAACTGACATTCTTTAATCTCTTGCAGAAAATCCATTTGCTGGTGATGTTGTCTCCCCCAGGGAAATCAGTTTTACCAACCTGCAACCGAATCACACTGCTGTGTACCAGTGTGAAGCCTCAAATGTCCATGGCACTATCCTTGCCAATGCCAATATTGATGTTGTAGGTAAGCAGACTCTTCACCTGCTGTTTTCTAAGGGAAGATGGTCAAGGTCATGCACACCAGTAGATTGAATTCCAGACACATAAAACTTGGGAGGAATATCATCAAAGTACCTTTCAACTTACATTTGGGCATTAACCTTCAAATTAAAATTAAACTTTCTTTTTTATTTATATTTTTGAGAGAGAGAGAGAGAGTGTGTGTGTGTGTGTGTGTGTGCGCACGCGCACGCACACACACGCATGAGTGGGGTGGAGGGGCAGAGGGACAGAGAGAATTTTAAGCATGCTCCACACTTAGCACCAAGCCCGATGTGGGACTCAGTCTCATGACCCTGAGATCATGACTTGAGCCGAAATTAAGAGTCAGACTCTTAACAGACTGAGCCACCCAGGCACCTCTAAAATTGTATTTTCTAATATGTATTTGGATATTTTTCTAATTCAGGAATATATACTGCAATATTCAGCTGTCTCCCCTTTCTGTTAACATGACTAGGATATAGAAAAATCTAACGTGTTCACATTATTTCTTACATGAACGTTGACAACTGTATTTATGTCATTTTCAAATAGATGTCCGTCCACTGATAGAAACCGAAGATGAAGAGAACTATGCGACGGTGGTTGGATACAGCGCTTTCTTACACTGCGAGTTCTTTGCTTCACCTGAGGCAACGGTGTCCTGGTAAGCTGGTACAAGGTTTTCTTAAGAGAGTATCAGTGGTAGATTTCACCTTGTGTCTTCATCCATCATTTGACAGGCTGTTGTTACATGTAGCCAGTGCCTCTGAGAAATAAGGTAGCAAACTTAATTACCTACCTTTCCCGAAACTGTTGACTAGATGTGTAGGATTTTTCTCTTGTGGGGAGATTAGGGAGAGCTATTTCTGCTTACAAAAGAAAGCAAAGAAATGAAGTGATTACTAAGACAATTTTACAGACAGATTTGGTTTTTCATTATGGGTATATCGAAAGTCATCTATTACAGCTGACCCTTGGACATTGTGGAGATTGCGGCTGATGCCCCTTGCAATTGAAAATCTACGTATAACCTTTGTCTCCCTCAAGACGTAACTACTAACAGCCTACAGTTGACCAGAAGCCTTGCTTATAACATAAATAGTTGATTAACACACATTTAGTATGTTATATGTATTACATACTGTATTCTTATAATAATAGCTATCTTTTTCTTAAATGTTTTTTCATATTTCTAGGCTACATAGTTTGTGAGTTCTTTTAAGTTGTTGCATATTTCCAAAAACTTCTCCAATATATTTTATCGAAAACAATTCGTATATAAGCGGACCCACGCGGTTCACACCCATGTTGTTCACACTTAACTATACTTTTTTCTTGTTGTTTGGGGTCTTTTCTAAATAATTATCTAAGCTTGCATTTGATTCCAAACACATGTGCTTAAAACTTTTCCAACATGCATTTTGAATTTAATTTCAATGTATCGATTGTTATAAGTCCAGATACCTCATGTGGATCTGCTGTATTTCTTACTTCACCAGAAAAGCTTGGATGAACTGTTCTTACATAAGCCTGCCTTGGCTCTGCAGGGCTGAGATTAGAGTGAGGAGGGGGAGGCAGGGTCATGCAAGTGCAAGGTCAGATCCCGTCTCTATTTAAAAATTGGATATTGTGCTCATCGTGAATTTTTTTTATGCTTTTATTTTTAAAAACACTCCATTAAAATATTATTTATCTTGGGATGCCCGGGTGGCTCAATTGGTTTAGTGGCTGTTTTCAGCTCAGGTCATGATCCCGGGGTCCTGGGATCGAGTCCCACATTGGCTCCCTGCTCAGTGGGGAACCTGCTTCTTGCTCTGCCTGCCTCTCCCCCTGCTTGTGCATGCTCTCTCTCTCTCTGACAAATAAATAAAATCTTTAAAAAATTAATCAATAAAAATAAAATAAAATATTATTTATCTTGAGTCCTGAGATTTTTTGGCAATCCTTACATTTTGCCTCTGAGGCAAGTGCCTCCCTGGCCTCCTCAGCTCTGGAAAGGCCTATGTGAGTGGCAGCCAAAGTTTACCCTCTGAATTTTGTTTTTGTTCCAGCAGAGCCTTTTATTATGAGATGCACTGGGTAAATCAAGATTTGGCAGCAAATGCTCAGAAAATGGATGAATGTAGGAGAAAATGACTCTGGGTTGATAAGGGCAAATGTAATCCATGTCCATGGGACAGGAACTACTTCCTGGCCTATAATATTTCTGAATGACCAATGTTCCCCCAGGATGGCAGGAGGTTCAGAAGGTTCATTATCTCTTTCAATTACGAGCTTTCCCATTTAGTACCCTGAAGCGATCATTAACTAAAGAGTTCAGCATCAATACACCAGAAAAAATTTATTAAGCTGTGAAGACAAATGCAAAAACAGTCCCTATAGCTATGTGAAATAGAGCAGAAGCATAGAGTATAGACCTGGATTTCCTCTAGCCACAGTCTATCTGGGCATATCAGATACACACCTTGGCTAGGACCCATTCTGGGAAAAAGATAAACCCCAGTGGAACATTTCATAAGGTCTTCAGAGCTCCTGAAGAAAGAGTAAGTTTGGATGACATTCAAAAAGAGTCTATAGTTCTGTCTCGTCTAAAATTGATTTATGCTTTCCGTGTTCATAGGCAGAAGGTGGAAGAAGCGAAACCTCTTGAAGGTAGACGGTACCATGTCCATGAAAATGGCACATTGCAGATCAACGAAACCACAGAAGATGATGCTGGCTCATACTCCTGTTGGGTAGAAAATGCTAAAGGAAAAACTGCAGTCACGGCCAACTTGGATATTAGAAGTATTTTTATTTCGGTTTTATGTTGCATGAATCCTCACATGGGTTCAGTTTATATTCATTTTCCCAAATGAAGCAGTATGATTTATTGAGTGCCTGGTAAAGTTTTTAGACTGTATTTTTAAAACTCCCAGATTGTGTTTCATTGAAAAGACCATCACAAAAATGATAGGATATGCTGATGATGTGTTCATGGCTTTTTACAATTTTAAGAGGGACTTAGGTATTTGGGGGATGACTGGCAATAACTTAAAATGCTCTGTTGAGGATGTTTCTCTGAATGTATTTTGTTTCAATAACCAACTCAACATAATGTCATCAGCAGTCATCTCTTGGAGCAAAATTTCACAAACCCATAAAAGTTCAACTTCATAAAGACTGGGGCTTGATAGGATGGAAGATTTTTTGTCCACTTTTTGCATCATAAACAGCTTTGCATTTTTTTTCTGTCTTCAGAACAAAGTCCTGGGTTTCACTAGTATTTTGGTTTTAAAATTGCTCCGAAAATCCTTTTCAGGAAAATGTAATAGAGAGACCCTACAGTGATTGTCGGGAAGATCTGTATTACTTGTGACATGTCATTATCATAGCTGCTACTGCTGCTACTTAGATGACAAGTGCATTTTTTGAAGCATCGTTTTCATGGATATCCTGATATTTCTCTTTCTTCACACACATCCCTTCCCTTCTTGTTTTTCTTCTGTCTTACATTCTTTTACAATATTTGTTTCTTTTTGGACCCTAAGTTATCCAACATGCCAAACCCATGGACTATATTTTTAAAGCACATAGATATTCTCTTCAGATGTCTGCTTAACTCTCATGTCTGCCCTCACATTTATATCTCATGGACAGTTTTCAAAATGCCCTTGTGAACTCCGTGAAGATGATTCTTTTTATACTTTATAAAACCAACCTATGTCAAAGTTTAGCAACTCAGATTCAGAGTCAAAGAGAGGAAAGCCCAGAATCCAAATGAACCTTAACCTTCATATTGCCCTACACAGTGCTTGGCCTAGAGTGGACCTCGGAACTGTAATTGACAAAGGGATGGACAGGGTCATGAACTTTTCATCTGCTCTAAACACCCACTTTATATGTAAGGCATATATAGAAATATTATCAGTGAAGGATAACAACACAATTTTTGCATATAAAAAAATTTCTGGAGTGGAATTGAATGAGAGGCTACATCTCATAGTGTTTTTGAAAGCAAGAATTTTGGTCTCTGCCAAATTTAGTTTCAGATTCCAGCTTCAACCCCTTGCCAGTTGGGAAACTTTGGTGTTACTTAATTTCATGGTAGCGTTATGTTCTCAGTAAGGTGAAAATATTAGTATTTTAGAATTATTATAAAGTGTTGTGTGACTATGAACCTCTTAAGGTCCTGGTCAATAGATAAGTGCTTTATTAAATGGTATGTTATTATTTATTGAATTTCTGACTTTAAATTAGAAGTAGGAGTAGATGTTTAATAATTCACTTATAATTAATTCAATTAATCTCTTCAAGTTTCATGCTTGGCATACTGAATAATCAATTTTTTTAATCGCTTTCAATTTTTAATCAGTTCACGTAGTAACATGTAGATGGTGAATATTAAAACATATTGTGGCATTGGAGGTCAGCTCATGCGATTTGACTGCTGAAAGGGTTATCAAGTGGTACAGCAGTGTAAAGTATATCTACCCCTTAATATAGCCTCAAAGAGTAAGGATCCTATATTTTGAAACAGTCATATGGGCAGATGTTTTTAAGATGGCCAAATGTGATTCTTTTTAATTTATTTGATTTGAAATAGAATATAACTTATTTGATATATTTGAATTTGAAGCTAAATTTTTGAGCTTCATGTTATGGATGCCACTAATTTACTTTCAAAATATCACTCACTGTACCTCATTCAACCAGAATCTCAACAAATATGTGTTGAGTGCTTGCTGTATACAGGGTCCCTTGTGGGCTGTGCATATACTTCATGTAACAAAACAGACACAGCCTCTTCTTCACTGGGCTTATGTTCTAATTTCCCACCTTCATGTTGACAGATTACCTGTGCATGGACTTTACCATTTGACCCCCAGTTTCTGCATTATTAATAAATACATTAATAGAAAATCAGTTAATTTCCTTTTTTTCCCTTATGGTGGTGCGATCACATGACCAGAGCACTAAAAAGAGCAATTGTTATTTTTCAACCTCTAGAGACATTTGTTTGCTCCCACTCTTCTTATTCCTTTTGCCCAAGAAGTACTAAGGGGAATTTCAAAGATACTAATTAGTATTCCACCCTAATTTCTCAGAGGTCCAGGCCTGATGGAAATAAAATAGTAATGAAATACGGTGTCAGGAAATTACAGCACCACAAATACCACGTGAAGATAGGACTATTCTGTCGATAGTTGGGATTGACTAAATTGCAGGCACTTGATTGCAAAGTAAGCTGGGATGTATGAGTCTCACTAGTCTCTTTGTTTGGTAAAAACAGATGCTACAAAACTTCAAGTTGCTCCTAAGAATCCTCGCATCCCCAGATTGCATGCACTTGAATTACACTGTGAGAGCACGTGTGACCCACATTTGAAGCAGAGTTTGAAGTTGTCCTGGAGTAAGAATGGAGAAGCCTTTGAAATTAATGCCACAGAGGATGGCAGGTAGGGAAGTGCTTATGCTGTGTCATCATATGGGCTTGGGATTAATACTGAGCACTTGAAAAAATAGTTGTGAAAGTGTTCACATGGAATTAAAATACCAAAAGTGATGAATACATTTCAGTCTTCACGGCAGGATTTAAAAGGTAATGCAGTGCACGGTTTCACTTTTCTTCTGCATGGTTAGTTGCTGCTTTTTGCTGCTCCTTATAGAATGTGTACCCTCCTGTTAGCTCATGAAACAGAGCCCACTGCAGGCGTGTGAAGCATATCTGCTTACATAGCCCCAGAGGGGACCCTGCCCATCAGCCATTTCCATCCCAAACTCAGATGAGTCTATCTCACGAATGGACAGAACCTGAGTTATACCTGCAGTCCTTCCGGTTGGGAAGTATTGACCAACATACTTTTAAGCCTATAATCTCCATATAGAGAATACAGAAAAAAATATAGGAGAATGTGGAAGGAAGTGTGAAAAGATGCTGACTAGCATTAGACAGTATTAAGTACATCAGAGAAAGAGAAAAGAATATTTACTGAATGCCTGTGCTACCTTTTGAAAGCATACAGAGGTTAGCTCTCCTGTGTTTTATGTTGTGACTAAGTAGGGGTTAGAAATAGACCGTCCTTAGCCCGATCTCACCTGCAGTTTTATGTTGTTATTCGTCATTTTGAAAAAAGGAAATCTGAAGGTAGGACATGCCTTCCTTTGGCAAGACTGCGGCAGGGTGGTAATTAAGAGCATGGACTTGAGTCCGGTGGCCTGGATTTAAATCTCACCTTGGTCACTTCTTGTGTCTATGACTTTAGACCAGCTGCATAGCTTCTCAGTGCCTTTATTTTACACTCTAAGGTACCTTTGTAAGGTTATTATGAGTTAACATACCAAGCACTTAGAAAACTCTAAGTACTCAGTGCAATTTAGCTCTCATGATTTGTCCTAATGTCTGCAGACACGTGATGGCTTATCTCGTGTCTCATACCTGCTTGGCCCCTATCGTTTTGTGTGTCTGCATGTGCTTGTGCCACTTCCGTGCAGTGGCTTTGGTCTCAGCTGGCTGCTTAATCGATTCCATCTCTTCCTTCCTGTATACATAAGAGTTTGTGGAAAGGAGTGTATGTATTAACAACTGGTTGTCAATGAGACAAGAGGAGATTAATTATTGACCTAAAAGACTACACATTGCAACAGAGGTCTTCACCCTTAGGTTAGGTCTTAGTCGATCTAACAACTGCTGGAATCTCTCCATATTCTCCCTCTTCTGTCGCTACTGCCTAGTTTCCTGGGTCTCGCATGTGACCTCTGGGCTACAGCCAAAACGGGAATCAGAGACTGGTGCCTCGTTGGTGATGTGACCTGCATATTTAGGCCCTGATTCCAGAAACTCCAAATATCCTCTGTGTGGCCCAGTTGAATAGTTTCTGTAGGATGCTAGGGCTGACACTCAAATGAACCTCTGGCTATCTCACTGAACTAAGCAAGTGACACAGATGTTCTGCCAGTTTTCCCTAGGGTAGGGGTGAGGAACAGCAACCTTAGCTAGAATGCCTTAGAAGAGGTCTCTGGAGTGGGGAAGGCTGGGAGTAACTCTTGCTGCTGGGGTTAACTGGGGCCCCGAGCAGGCATGGAATTATAGCAAGGAGCTGAGATCACAGGTATCTGCTGGTTTTCTAGGGAACCATTAGTAAACTCCTGTTTCTCACCTTCTGCTAGGACACCTTCTTATTGGTGGGTAGGCTGGGGGCCAGAGGCTTTTACTAGGAAGAGATTAAGTGAGTTTTACATCAGAAATGTCAGTTATATAAGAGTTTCTCTCCCTTTCTGCAAGGACATTATTTATTGCAGCTACATAGCAAACTGCTGTAAATATATTTGAATTTAGTGGAACTTAACTTTCCTAAAAGTGCTTAAATAGTTAAGTTGAAAATGCATTGGTATAGGGTAAAGGTATAATTTATAGTAAAGAAATTTTCATGTACTAAACCGAATGACAAATTGGCAAAATAGAACAAATGATAAAAAGCTAGTGGCGAATGATTTGCCAAAAAGAGGTACTAGCCTGCCCTCTACTGTTCGAATACATCACAGTGCAGTTGTTACCAGATTTATCAGATGGGCATTCTGCTTGTGAAGTGGAGGGACCGGGAACAAGGACCCTTGTCAAAAATACAGATTACCAGACTCCAGGTCAGACAGTCTGGCTCTATAGATCTGAGACGTGACTTAGGAATGTGCCTTTGTAAGAAGGATCCTACGTAGGTGATTCCCTTACCAAACCTTAAGAATTATCCAAATGTATCTTTAACTAGCATAACATAGTACAGTCTTCAGAAACACCAGGCAACACAGTTCTATCACTGACCCATGCATCACAGCTGGTTGGACTGGTAATTAAAACAAAACAAAACCAACTGATAGCTTTCGTGGCTGTGTAGACAGCTCTGTGTGATCAAGTAGCATTTTATTTTCAGTTTCAACTCTAACACTCTTTAATAAAATTTGCATTATGTGAAGCTGTGTTTTGTTTTGTTTTTTCCACTCTTCTTTGAATTTCCTCCCCATGGGGAATATATATTTTTAATATATGTTTCTGTTGTTTTCACCCTCATTATGTACTCAATTTTTTTACTGGTAGGATAATTATCGATGGAGCTAATTTGACTATATCTAATGTCACCTCAGAGGACCAAGGTATCTACTCCTGTTCAGCTCAAACTGCTCTGGATAGCGTTACTGATGTAACTCAAGTAACTGTCCTTGGTAAGTGCACTAATGAGAAATCTCTTCATTTCTTCCCCACCGCTGATTAAATTCCGTTGTTCTTAGGCCATTAAAGCAACAATTATTTGAGCCCCTGCATTTATACTGTTCTTTTGAATTTTTCATTTAAGTATTCATTCCACTTTCAAATGCTTTCTCCTCTTTTGGCTTTAAAGAAATTAATTAATGCTTAATTTCTTTTCACTGCATGGGTAATGTCGGCAATAGCTGTGGGAGGTAGGCGATGTTATCAGCAGAAAGAAAACTGAAGCATGCTTGAGTTGTCAGGTTGCCTGAGCTGCCCTTTCCTGGCTTGCAGAGAAATAGGGCTCAGGAATGGAGGTGGGGTAGACTGGGGGGTTTAGGCTGGGTGTCCCGTGGTGGTGGCTCAGTGGTCATGCTCTAAACCAGAGACGCAGAGTAAGTTCTCAGCATTCCAGGAAGGGAGCTGAGGAATTTCAAGAGTTCTGCAAAGGAATGACTTTAATTTTTTTTTATGATAATGTTAATTAGAAAATAATGTGCATACTTCACTAGTTAATCAACACAGTTAGCCCTGCAATCACCCACGTTTAAAGCTCTTAGACCCGCCTGGAGCATCTCTTAGACCACCATTAGCTCTTAAACCATCTCCTAGACCATTCCTCCTCCAGTTTCCTTGACAGATTCGCTCTCCACAAGCTATCTGGTATGGAAATCTGACTGATGCGGACAGCGCCAACAAACCACTCACCCTCAGACTTCCTGGTTCAGCCAGGGGGGGATCCTGGCAATGCAGGAGGGTGGGTGTGTTTATTCTCCATATTCCCTCCCTGAAGGCTGTGTCCAAAGTCATTGACTTCTGCCAGGGAGGCTCTCTTCACAGAACTCTCTATGATAAGATTCTATTAACTGCTCCCTCCACCCCCAACCTCAAATATTCTGCCAGTGACCTTTTGAAAGAGTTTAAAAAAAACAAAACAAAACAAAACACAAACTCTTGGTACTATCCAAATTGTGTGAACTGTTTAATTTTTGCTGGGACCCTGACTGATAGAGTCATTTTTTTATAGTTCTCTCTCTTTTTCTTTTTTTTAAGATTTTATTCATTTATTTCACAGAGGGAGAGAGATCACAAGGAGGCAGAGAGGCAGGCGGGGGGCGGGGGGAAGCAGGCTCCTTGCTGAGCAGAGAGCCCAATGCGGGCCTCCATCCCAGGACCCTGAGATCATGACCTGAGCTAAAGCAGAGGCTTTAACCCACTGAGCCACCCAGGCGCCCTTTATAGTTTTCTCTTACTAATTTTGTTTCTTTCTTTTAGTTTTCTGATATTCCTTGGAAGTGTTTGATTTCTTTTAGTTTTCTGATATTCCTTGGAAGTGTTTGATTTTGCCTAAACTCCTTTATTAGTTATGTAGATTAATCATTAGTATTAACAGGCCTTTCTATCTTTAGCGCTCTGATTGCTGGGATCCACAGGTAGGGTGCTAACAGAGGTACAAACTGAGAGGAAATAATTCACTTTCTTTGGAGGTAGGATGTGAGAAATGAGTAAACAGGCTGGAGCTCTTTGAGTGAAGCAAATGGTCACCAGACTGGGTTCTATACAAACACACACCGCACGCGCACACACACACACACACACACACACACACACACACACACACACACCTTGAGTGCCCAGGGAGTAGAGGGTATAGAATTGTTTTGATAGAATTGTACCTTTAAGGTGAGATGTTAGACAGTAGGAATTCAGCTATTTCAGGGGACTACAAACAGAAAGGTTCGACTCTGTAGGAATTCTTTCACTAGTAAGTCATCAGATAATATAGTGGAGCTTCAGGTAAACTGGAGTTTATTCCAGGCACCACAAGTGTAAGGGTCAGTCTCAGCATCCATAGACTTTGTCCCTCAGTGTTTTGAGCCCTGGAGCCAGCAAAGAGATTGGGCGCCTTACTGCTTGGTTTATGCTATCAAATTGCCTTGTAAAATTTAATATTTCATTCTTGTGATTAGGCTACCATCTTCTAGAACTATTAAATTTTGATAATTTTAAATAAATAGTTGCTATGATTATATGTACTATTTACATATGAAGTGGGTTTTTTATTTTTTTACCAATTTTTTGAGAATAAAAATCAATTAATTAAAAAAAATAGCCTGTAATGCAGATTTCATTTTCTTAACCACTTCTTGGAGTTTACCTCCTAATTTTTTAGGCCAATCCTTGGTCTTAGGAAGCATATCTGAATAATGGACAATAACAAATAGATCTCTCTGTAATTTCTTTAAAAACCTCTCTTCCCGAGAAAACAATTTTTGCAAACATATGTTTGACCCATTTCAGTTAGAAATAACTGTCCTTTAAGAGTATCAATCTTTTAAGTATCAAGTGCAGCCCATAGTTCCATATGATTCTTAGAAAGAGTACATTTTAATGTCAGATGCTACATAAGGCAGTATTGGTTCCTTCAGGTAACTTTAAAAATGAGTGAGCTCTTAATCAGTGCTGAAGACAAAGGTAAAATCTCTGAGCGCACAGATCTGAGAACTGTTGAGGAAGTAATTTCTTATTTAAGGCCCTAAAGTTTATGCACAGTCAGTGACCACATTTTAAAAATAAAATAGTCTCTTTTGAATTGAAATAATGTGTTTTTTGCCAGTGCAAACTTCCAGCAGCTGGCAGGTACTCAGCATGGGCGATAGATGTTGCTTCCTACTTGGAGAATAAAGAGCCCATGGGAAGGCCGTATGAGATATTACTTGATTGTCTCCTCTGAGAAAAGATGAATGTCCCAAATACAAAAGACCATTGAAACCAAATTTTGGAAGTAAAGGTCATTAGGGATACGTTTTCTTTGATTGTTTGTTTCGTTTACAGTTGCTTTAATTTTAATAAAAATTTCCACGGACTTTAACATTCTTAAAGTCATCACCTACTTACTATCCAAAATATATGAAGAACTTATGAAACTCAACACCCCAAAACTGAATAATCCATTAAAAAGTGGGCAGAAGACACAAATATACATTTTTCCAAAGAATACATACAGATGGGCAATCGACACATGAGAGGGTGCTCAACATCACTCATCATAGGGAAGTACAAATCAAAACTACAATGAGATACCACATCACACCTGTCAGAATGGCTAAAACCAACAACACAAGACATAACAGGTGTTGACAAGGATGTGGAGAAAGGGCAACTCTCTTGATCTATTAGTGGGAATCCAAACTGGTATTGCCACTGTGGGAAACAGTATGGAGAGTCCTCAAAAAGCTAAAAATAGAGCTATCCTACAATTATAATTAGCAATCACACTAGTAGGTATTTACCCACAGAATACAAAAGTACTGGGGCACCTGGGTGGCTCAGTGGATTAAGCCTCTGCCTTCGGCTCAGGTCGTGATCTCAGGGTCCTGGGATGGAGCTCCGCATTGGGCTCTCTGCTCAGCGGGGAGCCTGCTTCCTCCTCTCACTGCCTTTCTCTCTGCCTACTTGTGATCTCTCTCTCTCTGTGTCAAATAAATAAATAAAATCTTAAAAAAAAATACAAAAGTACTAAAGTAAAGTGATACATGTACCCCAATGTTTGTTTATAGCAGTATTATCTACAATAGCCAAGTCATGGAAACAGCCCAAGTGTCCATTGACTGATTAATGGATAAAGAGGAAGTAGTATATATATAATGGAATATTACTCAGCCATAAAAAGGAATGAAATCTTGCCATTTGCAGCAACCTGGGTGGGCTAGAGAGTATTATTATGCTGAGCAAAGTAAGTCAGAGAAAGACATACCATATGATTTAATTCATATGTGGAATTTAAGAAACAAAACAAATGAGGGAAGGAGAAAAAAAGAGAAAAGGCAAACCAAGAAACAGACTTTTAACTATAAAGAACAAACTGATGGTTACCAGAAGGGAGATGGGTGAGGGGATGGGTCAAATAGGTGAAGGAGATTAAGGAGTACACTTGTTGTGATGTACAGAAATGCTGAATCACTATTTTTGTACACCTGAAACAACTAATATACTGTATGTTAACTAACTGCAATTTAAATAAAAACTTAAAAAAAAGTCATCACCTACTCAATTTTCTAGTTTCTGACACAACATTTATCAGTGCCAAATTTTTCTCTTCCAATGTAAACTACCTTCCCACTTTTTCAAAACTCTAGGCCAAGAGAGTATAAAAATTGCTATAATGTACTGAGAATTCCATTGTTAGAAACTACAGTAAAAATCCAGAGCACGCAGAAAAGAAAGCCTGAGTTCATGTTCTTTATCTTATTTTGCTGTAGTCATAAGACCTAATTTTATTGTTCTAATATGGTAATTACATGCATGATTGAAGTGATAATATACTTTTCACTTATTCATTTAGTCACAAACATTTATATACAAAGCACTGTTGGTGATGCAAATATTAATAAAATACAGCCCCTACTCTTGAAGATTTGTCATATACAGGAAATGAGTCAGGCGTATAAATTAGCATATGAGCTGAAAGACACTGATCTACTTGAGATAGATCATGTTTCTCAAAATTGTGCATAATTATAACCCAGGGCAATTGTTTAGAAATGCAGATTCCTGGGCCCAGCTCCTTCAGTATGCCAGAGAGCCAGGGCCCAGAAATAAATCTTCATTTATTTTTAAATATTTATTTATTTATTTTTGAGAGAGAAAGAGAACAAGGGGAGGGATAAAGGAAGAGGGAGAGAGAAACTTAAGTGGACTCCATGCTGAGCACAGAGCCTGAGCTCATCAATTTCATGACCCTGAGATCACAACCTGAGCTAAAACCAAGAGTCGGTTGTCCAACCGATTGTACCATTCAGGTGCCTCAAATCTTCATTGTTCATAACTACTAAAAGAATTTTGATACCCATGGTCAAGGATGCTCTTTGAGAATGACTCAGAGTAGAGGGAGAGAATACTTACAGTAGGGTGTAGATGTGCAGGAAGCTGCATTTGAAAGAGAACCAGAGGGGTTGGGGCTCCTGGGTGGCTCAGTGGGTTTGGTTTCTGCCTTTGGCTTGGGTCGTGATCCCAGGGTCCTCAGATCGAGCCTCATGTCGGGCTCCTTGCTCAGTGGGGAGCCTGCTTCTCTCTCTGTCTCTCTGCCTCTTCCCCAGCTTGTGCTCTCTCTTTCACTCTCTTTAATAAATAAATAAAATCTTTAAAAAAAAAAAAAAAGATCCAGAAGGGCTGCTGAGATGTGGACGATTGGGCGTGGAAACCAGGGCCCAGAAAGTGGGGTGGCAGTGTGCCTCAGTGAGGAGATTGGGTAGACAAAGGCATCGTCTGCATTCTCCTTACTTTTATTTTTATTATTAATTAGATGTTCCGGATCCACCAGAAAACCTGCAGTTGTCTGAAAGACACAACAGGAGTGTTCGGCTGACATGGGAAGCTGGAGATGACCACAATAGCCATATTAGCGGTAGGGAGGACGTGGGGTCACCATGCTCCTTACACTTCTGAGTCAAAATTAATGTTAAAGCCATTTTTTCTTTTTTTTTTCTACAGTTGCTAGATTATCCTTCTTAAAACACCCTTTAAAACTTTTTATACTGTGTGTAAATGTTAGTGTGACTTAAACATACTAAATCCATTCTAATGTTTTTATTCCCCCCTGCATTTCTACTGCCAGAGTATATTGTTGAATTTGAAGGAAACAAAGAAGAACCTGGACGGTGGGAGGAATTGGCTAGAGTCCAAGGCAAAGAAACAACAGTCATGCTATCTTTGGCCCCATATGTCAGATACCAGTTCAGGGTCATAGCCGTGAACGAAGTAGGGAGAAGCCAACCTAGCCAGCCATCAGACCATCACGAAACACCTCCAGCAGGTATGTGGCTTCTCACATCAGGTTTCTGAGAATGTATTTTAGTTTTGCTCCATCTTTCAACATCTTTAAAAAAAAAAAAATAGTATGGGTGTAGAGTTTTAGATTTTTCCTTCTAGAGAGCTTGAAAAAAGTTCTGTGAACTGACAGCACACAAATATTCAAAGTATACATCAGATTCATAAGTAGTATATAAATGTTTGATAGAGAGTAGGAGATCACAGGGAGGTGTAAGGGCAAACATTCCTCTGAGTTATTTGTGGTAGCTTACTATCATATTAAAATCAGATATCAAGTATGTTATAAACTGAGGTTCAATATATGGAAAGCCAGCTTTCTGACTTTATTTTTCTTTTTTATTTCAACTTTCTGAGAGAAAACATTTTATTCCTTGTAGGCACCTTGTTAACACTTTAAAATATTTAATATTAATTTTATATATTTAGTATATTTATTGTCTCTCAATATTTAGACAGATATCTGATTCTATCTAAATTGTCAGGGTTTTTTTTTTTGAATCTCAAAAATGATTAATACTAAATTTTGTGTTACTTTATTGTCAGTGGTCAACAATGCGATCATAGCATGGTATTAGATTTGCTTTGTCCCCTCAGGGAAAAATAAATAAGCTAGGGTATAATTTCCTTTTTGGATTGAGGAAAAAGCAATAAGAGGTAGTAACTGAATCAGATACTTGTTTGATTGAAGTGTAAGTTGCATTTGGCACAAAAAATACACTTAGCCCTTTCTTATTAAATGGATCCACTTGAATATATTTTATGGCCACATTATCTATTACCTATTTGTTGTCCCTAACAGTTGACTGTTGAAATTAATACACGATGTTTAATTTTATTAGCTTAGAGGCAGATAGTGACAACAGACATTTCTAACAATAATTCTAAGAAAAAAAGGAAAGCAGGTTTAAAATTAAAATGTTTATTTAAAAAGTAGGTTTAGGATTTTTAAAAAGAGGTTGAGAATTTTAAAGAACAGGTTTAAAATGAAGATATCTAAAGTAAATCTTCTACCTTCCATTGAATAGTAATTGTATCACTTTAAGCATATGATTTTACTCCTTTAAAAAAATATATTTAAAAGCTGCCTTATATGAGGTCATGGATGGGTTAACTAGCCTTATGGTGGTAATCATTTTACAATATACACACATAAACATAAAACGCATATCTGTAGATTGGATACATATATACATTATACTGATGTATGTATATATGTAACACATAGATGTGTATATATTGGTATGTGTGTATACACACATATGTGAAATTATTACATCGTGCACCTTAAACTTACACAGTGTTATATGTCAGTTATAATCTCGGTAAAGTTGGTAAAAGGATAACTGCCGTAAGTCTTTACAAGCTGGGACAAATAGAAATAAATGAATATAATCAAAGTTGTTTAAAAATCTGATTTAGGGGGAGTGGGATGATATGCTGATTTAGCTATGGACCATAAATTGGAAAAAGTAATTCTAATACTTATAATTTTTCAGCTCCAGACAAGAATCCACAAAACATAAGGGTTCAAGCTTCTCAACCCAAGGAAATGATTATAAAATGGGAGGTGTGTATTCTCTAATGTGTTATACACTACTTTGTGACCTTTTTTTCTTTCTTTTAGGTCTCCATGCTAAGTGTAATGATAAGAAAATATTTTTTAAGAACAAAGATATAAGATTTATAAATTTATATAGACTTATAAATATATCTCATTTGTATATTTTACAGATCATTGTGATTAGAATGTTATGAGATATAGTTAAACAGTGGTAAGTAATGTAAGGAAGGTTATACAGGTTGATTAAATTGCAATCCATTATCAAAAGTTTCAGATTCCTAGTATTTTTATAATTAATATTCTAAATCATCTCTTGTTCAAAAAATACTAAAAAACTTTCCTAAATGTTCATACATGGTCTAATAAATATTATGCATATCAGAAGGATATCTGCCAAATAATAGCCACTACTTATTAAGGACTGTTACGCACTTTGTGTGCTCTTTTCTGAGAACAGCTTTGTTATTAATGCCTTTTTCTAGATAATAGGAACTGCAGTCGCGGTGGTAGGCAGTGTTACCCATCACCATACCACTAGAACACCACTAGAAATCAACAAACCTACCATAGATATCTTTGGACTTCAAATTGCACTTTTCAACCCTTTGTATATTTCTATGAAAGGTTATGAAATAGACTTTTGTCTTTGAATTTGGTGTAAAATTGTACTTCTTCTCAGAGAACTTTAATTGTTTTGAGTGTCATTTCTAAATTCCTTCTGTAATAGTGGCTTTCTCCCCGCTCTGTGTGGACATATTCATGAACAGATGATTTAACCTACTTGAAAGTAGATGAGCATTGAGACATCCTGATTAATAATAGACTTACAACATTAAATTCATTGAATCTTACATAAATATAGAACAGTTATGAATGTATGTGGGAATGTACTAATTTACTTCTAAACCTCTTTCCAGATATGATTTTGGGAAGAATTTTAGGATGTATAAAGTTTAGTCTGATATTTTTTACTCAGTATTTTTGTATCAACACTAACCCATTATTCCACTTCGGTGAAATTAAGTTTTGCAAATTTAAAATGTGAAAAAAATTGGTAATGCACAGAACCTAAGTATAGTCAAGAATATTATTTCTTTCCTTGAATTTGTGGCCATACATATTTGCTACCACATTGTCTTCATAATTACTTAATTTATAATCTGAAATTATGTTAATATCTTATTCTTGTAGAGTATCTGTCTTTTTCTCTCTTAAGTTCCCGAGCAATTTTCATAAGACAGATGATATAACTGGTTAGATGAAGATAATACTATGTAATTATCAGGTCAGGTCCTCAGAGAAGCACACCATGTTCCACCAACATCAGCTTATTAATCCTCACCACTTCTTCAGAAGGGAGACAGTAGTTGGATGGTATCAGCCGTACATTTCACAGAGAGAAGCTGGGACTCTTCATCTTAATGACCTTCCCCAGATGTCCTGCGCTCAGTCAGTGATGAAAAGAGGACCCCCACCCCCACGTCTTCTGGTCTGATATCTTTGTTGGGGGCCTGTTTAAGAATTTGCTGTGGTTTTGTTGCCAGTTGTCTGAAAGCCAAATACAAAATACTCCTGCTGTTTCCTCTGGAGTCTAGGCACCAAAGAGCCTGGTAATTTGGACAAGATTTTTCTTGAAAGTGTTAAATGTGGTGGCAGTTTATTTTAAAATTTGCAGGAGAGCTTTATTAAATATACCTGTTTTCCATGGAACAAAACATGTATAAGTTGAATAATTTTATCTGTACTCATTTATTGTTGGTAACAACTAAAGGAAATTGTAATTCCAGATTACAATCTGAAACTAAAAGCTTGTGGCCTGATTCATGTGGACACTGTTCAAGCCCTTGGTGGATTTATATCCATATTGTAGTAAAAAGTACCTTGGTGCAAAACTTAGAATGCAAAATATAAACAATGATTGTGAAATCTCAGGAAGGTTTTGTTTTGTTTTGATTTTTTTTCTTGTAGCTAATTTAAGTATTCACCTTGGAGTTAGTGTAGACTTGAAATTGTTTTGCTGATAGAGTGCTACTTTCAACTTAATTCCAACCAATCCATCTAAAAACTTTTAGTAAGTTAGTCTGAGTCAAGAAGGACTGCAAATTCTATAAGAAAACATTGTATATGACATTATTTTATTTTACTTAATTTTTTTTTGAGAGAGATAGCAAGCAGTAGGAGGAGGGGCAGAGGGAGAGAGAGAATCTTAAGTAGGCTCTACGCCCCCAGTGTGGAGCCCAGTGCGGGGCTTGATCTCATGACCCTGAGAACATGACCTGAGTGGAAATCAAGAGTCTAATAACTAGGTCACCCAGGTGTCCTGAAACGCATGCCATTATTGAATACTCATATATACAGACAAAATTACCATTTATATAAGTGAACCTTATAATCTAAGACTTAAGTCACATTTTTTATGTAGTCTATATAATTGATTCATTTAAATGCATATTCCGATTTTTGAAATGAAACAGGTGATTTAAATCACAATAATGTTTAATGTTTTTTTTTTTTAATCAAAGTATTGCTTGATTAAAAAGGAAAACCAGAGTGGAAGTAACTGCTTCCCTGTGCTCTAACTTCCTCCACTAAATTTTCCTATATAGCAAAATAAAGTGGAAGAGGGGGATGGAGCTGGGGTGGGGGGCACCCTGTCTTGAATAGTCAAGAAGCTGGGGAATTACTTTATTAGAGGGAGGAGCTGTATCTTCTAGGAAGATGTATACTAATGAATAAGTATGCATATTATCCAGAAATAAAGATTTACTCAATCTCTCTCTTTTGGAAGGCAGATGGAGAAGGATGGATGGAGTCAGGTAGAAAGAGTTCTCACTGAAAAGTCATGGGAAATCCCTTTCACAACCATACAATTCATGATCATGTCCTTTTTGTTTCTTTCAGTTCTTTGAGAGTAAAAAAGTAGAGGATAGAGGAAAGTGTAGACCAAAGCAAAAATCCTCTGTGGAATTTCTTAGTTAATTCTTTCATATATGAACAGTGAGAATTAATCACAAGGGCATAATCAAGGCATCTAAATCATGGACTTCTTACTACTTAGGGAGGTGAGGGACTACCTTTCAAACTTAAACTTACAGAAAGACAAAAATTTTCCTAAGTGTTTCTAAACCAAAGAGGGGGGGATTTAAAACCTCTCAGGACAAGATCCCTCTATTGCAGTGTTTCTTATTACCATTTAGAGTGGCTTGCACTGTCTCTGACTCAGCATTTCCATGATCACACCAGATGATTCTTGCCTTCTGTCTTAGCCTTTGAAATCCATGGAACAGAATGGACCAGGACTGGAGTACAGAGTGACCTGGAAGCCACAGGGAGCCCCTGTGGAGTGGGAAGAAGAAACAGTCACAAACCACACCTTGCGGGTGATGACGCCTACTGTCTATGCTCCTTATGACGTCCAAGTCCAAGCTATCAATCATCTTGGCTCCGGCCCTGAGCCTCAGTCAGTCATTCTCTATTCCGGAGAAGACTGTAAGTGATGCACCTGAAACTGCTAAACACTTCAAGAGCAATTTCTTTCAAGTATATTGCATTTTGATTGATGATCATTTTTGAGCAACCACTGCATGCAAAGAGGATGTGCTAGCTGTGGGAGATAAAAAGAAATATATCACATGGTTCCTACTTTCAGGTTGACTGCAGGATAGCCAATCACTATAGAGTGGTAAGGAGTTATGTGAAAATGTTTAATTTTATTCAGTTTCCCAGTAAAGCTATTCTATATAAAAAATCAAAGACCAGTACTCATCACTACAATTAGTTAAGCAGCGTAACTGTCATAATGTTTCTACTTACATTTGTCCTTACTTGTCAAAGACTTTCTAATAGCCACCTGCTGCCATCCCTGACCCCAGTTGTATTTTTGGAACCTCCCTAACACACATGAGATACAGACTGAGATTTGTCTATAGAATTACAGACACATACACAGTGTTTTGAGGTATTAGTGATATGCTCACTATTAAGTTCTTATACCATGATAACTGCTACAAATAGATTATTAAAAAAATGAAAGATGGTGTATTTCATGTCACTACACAGGAGTTATTCTCATTGTTCTTCCAATATCCAAAGTAATATTTTGATCCAAAAATGGAAAAAGGTTGAGAATCTGAAATTACTAATTCCTTATTCACCTGCTATCTAAATTCTTCTGTCCAAATAAAATTACAGTGGCATATCTCTGTGAGCTAAGATATTATTAGTCTTGGCTGCTCTGCATTTGGTTTATTCCTCTGTAGTTAGTTCTCCTGTAGAATGGGGATAATAATACCAGTTTATAGGGTTGTTCTAAGGATTATGTGAGCCAGTCCAGTGAGCCAGTCCCTTAGAACAGTGCCTACACATAGCATATGCTCAGTTAACGTTAGCTGTTGTTATTAATAGACTGATCAAGCTCTCAAGTAATTTTAGTTATATTCTTTAGTTCATCTGCTTCTAAAGGCAAGATACCCACAGAATATTTCACTGATCACTGGTTCCAGGTGTAAGCTATCCTCTTCTGGAAACCTGTTTGGGCTCTGAAACTCTTCTGTCATGAGAAACTCTCTTGGTTCTCTTTGGAATCGATTTCATAAGAGTGCTTTGCTCAGATTAAGCAATATGAAAAATCACCTTTTGGAAAGGATCCTAATAATCACATTTGAGGGTTTTAAAAGCTCATCATTCTTATGTGCTTAACAGATCCTGATACAGCTCCAGTGATCCATGGGGTGGACGTTATAAACAGCACATTAGTTAAAGTTACCTGGTCAACAATTCCAAAGGACAGAGTACATGGACATCTGAAAGGATATCAGGTTTTTATCATAGATTTTCTTGTTGCTGAATTAATATCTTAAATGCAAATAATAACTGATCTTAGAAGAAGTCAGAATACAATCTGCCACCACGGTTGATATAGTAAAGGGTTCCTATTTCCATTTCAGATAAATTGGTGGAAAACAAAAAGTCTGTTGGATGGAAGAGCACATCCCAAAGAAGTAAACATTCTGAGATTTTCAGGACAAAGAAACTATGGAATGGTTCCTTCTCTAGATGCCTTTAGTGAATTTCACTTAACAGTTTTAGCCTATAATTCCAAAGGAGCTGGGCCAGAGAGTGAGCCTTATATATTTCAAACACCAGAAGGAGGTAAGAATAGCAGTGAAGAATAATGCCAAATGGGAATTATCCAATGACCAAATGAAACATTTACCTCCTTAATAGTAGCTAATCAATATGTACTTCATATGAGTTAGCTTCTCAACTTCTATGAAAAACTGGAATCTAATGGAGCTTTTTTTTTTTAAAGAAATTTACCAATTTATGAGTGTAACTTCTTGCTCTTATGTTTTCTAGTACCTGAACAACCAGCTTTTCTCAAGGTCATCAAAGTTGATAAGGACACTGCCACTTTGACTTGGGGACTACCTAAGAAACTGAATGGAAACTTAACTGGTTATCTATTACAGTATCAGATAAGTAAGTAGAAATATGAATTGGATCCACCTGGGTTTTTTTTAAGATTTTATTTATTTATTTGAAAGAGAGAGAGAGAGCACAGAGGGAGTAAGAGAGTGAGAAGCGGGCTCCCTGCTGAGCAAGGAGCCTGATGCGGGGCTTGATCCCAGGTCCCTGGGATCATGACCTGAGCCAAAGGCAGACACTTAATTCTGGATCCACCTTTTTTTTTTTAAGATTTAAAGAAATCCTTATTTAAATTATTTATTTATTCTTATTGTTTATTTATTTGAGAGAGAGAGCATGAGCCGGAGGGGCAGAGGGAAAGGGAGAAAGGGAAAGAGAATCCCAAGCAAACTCCATGCCCAGCACAGAGCCTGATGTGGGGCTAGATGCCATGACCCATGAGATCACAACCTGAGCTAAAACCACGAGTCGGATGCTCAACTGACTGGGCCACCCAGGGCCTCCTGGATCTACCTATTAATAATACCTCATTTTTGGTTGCGTATTTGGTTACTCTGCTGAGATTCTGATGATCACTGTAAGTTGGCATACTTCCTTACAACACAGGTGTCTGCAAAACGGCTTGCAGACCAAATTCAGCCTGCTGCCTGTTTTCATGAACAGGTCATACATGTCATTCATATTTGTCTATAGCTGCCTTCTCACTACACTGGCCCAGTTGAGAGCTGTGACGGAGATTGTGTGGCTCACAAAGGCTGAAATATTTACAGTCTAGTTCTTTTCAGAAAGGTTTGGCAATCCCTGTTTTAGAAGAAGAGTCAGTAGGTACCGGAAGACATATATGTAATACTTACATTTGAGTGGCCTTGAGAATTAAGAAACATGGCAAAGAAAAGAGTGAGTAAATGACGTCATGGAGATTCAAAGCACACGTACCTTGCACACTGCCTCTTTTGTCTCCAACACGTGCTTCTGGTCTCAACCCTAAATGTACTTCTGTCTGTAGAATCCTCTGTGGGTAGCCCGCTAGTGTAAGCAGGTTGTTCTGAGAGCATTGAAGAGTTTTCTCTGGCCCATTACTCACGGTGGACTCTGCTCTTTTTTTTTTTTTTTTTTTTTTTTTTTTTTTTTTCGGGGGGGGGGAGTTCCNGAGGCAGGCAGAGGGGGGAGGGGGGAAGCAGGCTCTCCGCTGAGCAGGGAGGCCGATGCAGGCCTCGATCCCAGGACCCTGAGATCATGACCTGAGCCGAAAGCAGAGGCTTTAACCCACTGAGCCACCCAGGCGCCCTGGACTCTGCTCTTGTGCTGCTATGCCATTTGGTTGAAAACAACATGTTTAGAGGAAATCAAGTCATTTTTAATCACAGTGCCTTCTATGTCTAACAGTCTTCACATTGAAGCATCATCTCAAAATGGAAATTAGGGAACTGAAATCATAGAAACATTTAGACTTTGAGGACTTGAATTCCAAACAGCAGAAACACTAGGACTACGCTGCTTGCAAAAGCCACCTTGATGATAGAGCTGCTAAGCTACTCTGCCTCCATGTAGTTCAAAGCTTGTCGCAATCCAGGTCATGTACGAGTTTTGGTTCCTGATGGTCTGAGTTGGGCCATGTGATTAAACAGATACAGGCGTCATCCCGTCATCCTGATAGAGGTAGCACTTGAGCATTTTTTGAGTGTTTGCTATGAAGCAGGATCAGTACTAAGTGCTCTTGATGTATTTTTTCATTAAAATAGAAAATCTATGAGGGATGTATTCCCCCTATTTTGTGGATGTGAGAATTGAGGCGTACAGAGTTCACTTATGTAGAGCCATGTAGTAAAATAAGTATTAAGCGAGATTCAAACCTAAATCAGTTTTATTCTCCATGCTGAGCTCTTAAGCCTACAGTATTCCATGAACTGGTTTTCAAATATGTAGAAAGCACTGAAGAAATATTTGAAGACTTTTTAAATGTTAATTTGTTTGATAAAGCTATGATTTTTCTCTATCCTAACAATAAAGAAGCTCAACGTTAATTAAATTCCAACCTCTGTGTTGACCTGTATGTAAGATTTAAATTATTTTAAAACAAATTCTTAGAGTATAGAGAGAAAAGTCTGGAATGTTAACAAAAGCAGTGATTATTGTACTGCTTAATATATAGATTTTTTAATAAAATGACATAATTGTATACCTTGCTTTCTATTGAGGGAAATACTTTTCGGTAATTTATCTTTTTTTTTAAAGACTTTTAAATATTTGAGAGTGAGAACGTGAGAGAGAGCATGAACAGGGGGAGTATTAGAGGGAGAAGCAGCCTCCTCACTGAGCAGGGAGCCCCGATGATGGGTTTGATCTCAGGACCTTGAGATCATGACCTGAGACGACGAAGGCAGACGCTTAACTGACTGGATCACCCAGGCGCCCCGATAATTTATCTCTTTTCGTTGCTTTGTATTTTTTTTTTTAAGATTTTATTTATTTATTTGACAGAGAGAGAGATCACAAGTAGGCAGAGAGGCAGGTAGAGAGAGAAAGGGAGAAGCAGGCTCCCCGCTGAGCAGAGAGCCCGATGCAGGGCTTGATCCCAGGACCCTGAGATCATAACCTGAGCTGAAGGTAGAGAGGCTTTAACCCACTGAGCCACCCAGGTGCCCCACTTCGTATGTTTTAAATGGTTGTTGATTATGTGTCTGAGAGCTCTCTAATATATGTCTCTCAATTTATAGGTTGATTATTGTAGTTTTTTAATTGACTTTGTGGTATTTTATAGTAGTACTCTCAAATATGTAAAGAGTGATATTTCTTTCTGATTTGCAACATTTGGATCTTTAGTTCGTTCATTTTTCATTTTTGATCTAATTGCATTATATAGACCAAGGAAGGCATTTTTATGCAAGAGTAAGAATTTGTTTATTTATTTATTTAATTATCTGTATGATATCGTAGACTGAGAGTCAAGAGGATTTATTCTAGCCCTTTCCTTGCCATTAATGGCTGCACAATTTTGGGATCTGTTTCATTTCTTGGACTATTCTTATAGTAATCTTACAATACATTGTGCTCTTGCACAAATCCCATGGTCTTGCTGGTTGCAAATTCTTGAAAGTCACTACCTAATTGATTTTCTGATTAACACTTGCTGTAGTACTTAGTATATAGTAGACATTTTAAGATGTGTAATTTATTAATCAGTTTGTTGATTTTACATATAATAAGTACTTGGTGCCTCAGATTGAACCAAACCATGGAAGATGCAAATTATTATCCAAATTATTACACTAAAAGATTAAAAGGGAAGGATACAATGAAAACATAATACAGAGGAAAGTCCATCATTTTTTTTTGAAGATTTTTATTTATTTGACAGATAGCAATTACAAGTAGGCAGAGAGGCAGGCAGAGAGAGAGGAGGAAGCAGGCACCCTGCTGAGCAGGGAGCCCGATACGGGGCTCGATCCCAGGACCCTGAGATCATGACCTGAGCCAAAGGCAGAAGCTTTAACCGCTGAGCTACCCAGGCACCCCATGTCCATCATTTTTAATAGGTATGATGAAGGTGGAGCTCCAGTATGGCAGTGACTAAGAACATGGGTTCTAGAGTGGAAAAACTGTGGTTTGGATTCACATTTTGGTTAGCCAGTTACTGGCTCTAAATCTAGACCTCAACTTTCCCATGTATGATATTGTAATAAAATTATGTCTACATCACAGAATTGTGTTAGTTGATGGCTGTGAATAATTAAGATGGTGTCTTGCATACCACAACCATACACAGAATTAAAAATAAGGGACAACATAACTTGAATTGTTAAGGCTGTGAAATCTGAGGCATTGTTTTTCATGTTACTTCTTCAGTAAATGACACCTACGAACTTGGAGAACTAAATGATATCAACATTACAACTCCATCGAAGCCCAGCTGGCGTCTCTCAAACCTCAATGCAACTACCAAGTACAAATTCTACTTGAGGGCTTGCACTTCAAAGGGCTGTGGAAAACCAATCACGGAGGAAAGCTCCACTTTAGGAGAAGGGAGTAAGTGTGGGAGGCTTGTGCATGCTGTTGTTTAAACTGCTGTGAAGGGACTATACCAAGCTAGTCATTGTAAATTAGAAATGATTGTGATCTCAATCTATCTGACCTTTTGTTTTCCACTGATATAGATACAGAATTTATTTCTCGTTTGTAAAATTCACATTGACTCAATTTATGGATTTCTACACAACAGCAATGGAGCTATAGTCTCAGTGTATGTAAGGTCAGGAACTATAATTTTACTTAATAAATAGGAGTATGTAAGGTCATGAAGTTACTAGAGAGGGATATTTTTCTTTTGCAAGTGTTTTCATACAGAAAAATATTTGCCTCTTGCTCTGGTTGATGTTTTGTAACAATGATCTAATATATTTCACTTCCATGTCTTGACTCATATATATATATGGATTTATGTATCAATTTTATTTTGCTGTCTACTGGTTGATGCCAAATACTGGCTTGGAAATGGCCCATCAGCCTCTGATTTAATTTGTATAATTCTCCAAATTCAATTACACTTTTCAGTTTTGTTTTGTTTTGTTTTCAACCTAGACCTATTTCTCTTCCCAAATTATTTTGACTATTATGATTTTAGCAGTGTTCTTTCTCAGCTTCAAAGGAGAGAAATAAAGAAGTCAGAGCATAAAAAGGAAATGAATCATAGGAACTGTTGCACACACTAATACGTTAAAAAAGAGAGAGGGCTTTGTGTCGGATTCAAGTTGATTAGACCTAGAAGGATATTTGAGGAAGGGAACAGGGAAAAGGAGATGGCAGGAAGGCAAATAGAATCATTTGCTTATTATGTACTGTCAGACACTACCCTGGATGGGTTTCCAAATTTTAGATTAGAAAAAAGATTGAGTCAATAGAAAAAGAAAATAGTAATGACAAACTAAATTGTCACTTATAAAATATGTATATTATTATAAAATACATTCAAGTATATGTGAATCACTCTCAAATCAGTGTTTGTGTGTGAATAGTCATGCTCTGACCTTTACGGTCTGTTTCTCCTTCTTATTGTCCCTACTGTGTCTACCTAATGAAGGGTTTATGTTTTCCTCAGATACCCTAAGTACTCAGAACTCCCCTTTATGGAAAATGTATGTATACTCTAAGAGTTTCTTCCAAGAAACCCACACATTATTCCTAAGGACAAAATGAGACACCAAGTGAAATGAAGAACTCATTTACCTACTTAAAAGAGAGATTTAAAGATGGTAATTGAAAACTACTTAGTAACTAAAAGGATCTTATTTCTCAAGAGCTCAAAGTGGCATCAAGTGTTCAATACAGAGAAAAGTCAGAATAGTAGTAATCTAAATATGCCACTTCTGTATTTTTTAAAACAGGGTTTAAGGCATTAAACCTTTTGCTATTTTGTTAAAACCAAGACCATAATATGCATGAGATATGCTAATCCCATTATTGCTAATTTGCAGCAGGTAAGAGAAAAACATTCATAAAATTCTCTTACAATAGTTATAGTTACCATATGCATATATGGAAGTATTTAGAAAATCTGGGTTTGGTCGCCTTCATGTTGGAAAAACTGTTTTTAGCAGATGGAAAATGCTGTTTGTGTGGTTTTGTAAAAGATGCTCCATCTTCTTTGGAAATTTAAGATGCAGCTAATGTGCTTGAATGTCTTACAGCCTATTTCTTCACTGCCCTCTGTCTCAGGAATTTGAAAATGTTCCTTACTAGTATGTTTGTGCTCTCTTTCAGGATTCTGCATTTTCAGTTACTGCCCCTTCCCCCGTTGACACTGATTTCTCTTCTGTAGGCATATCTTGCCATATTTACAGGAAAGAAACTATAATCTCTTTTGCCACTGGATTTCAGCATGATCTTTGGAAAAGGAAAAATACATATATATTTTCATTAAGGAGATAAATCTTGATATCACAAAACACTCTAAAAATAACTTTTGTGCAAATTAGTATCTATTCCTGCGTATCTTTCTTCTCCTGGCTCTACCTAGATAGCACATTTTAAGGTCATCTGGCATTTATTCAGAAAATAGGATTTGATACACAGGGTTTTCTTTTTTTTCTAACTGATTATTTTCTGTTCGTCACTCTGATTTTCAGGTGGCTCACATTCCATAGTTAAGAGAGGGAAGATGATGGAGCTAATCAGAAATATTTGTGTCATTCCTGGTTTGAACAAAACACTTGCTTTGCTCTATTTTTCAAAAGCTTGCACTATTTAATGTTATACTAATATTTCTGTTTTTCAAAGTCAAAATTAATTGTGTTCTATTTCAGTGGTGCTCAATCTTAAAGGCTTTGCTCAACTAATATAATTGCCTTATTTCCCCCATGGTGACATTTTTTAATGAAGCCCTTTTGTTATTAGTAACTGTATCATCAATTTCTATTCTGTGGTTAAAACCACAGTTATAACCAAATTTTAATGTGTGACATATACCCATTTGACACAGGGTTTCATAACTTTTAATATTCTCAATATGGCATATATTATTTTATTTTCAGTATAAATTATTTACATTTATTATGTTGAGTTGATTCTCAGCAAAACTATGGATCAAATACAAAAATATTTTATATGTTTTATTGCAACATCAGAAGTTAAATGTATATTTAATTACACTGGACTCATTTTTATCTGCTACTATGAGATTCTACAGTAAATATATTGATACATTCATATTTCTTTTTTTAAAGTATTAATGTCTCATAATATTTTAACAATCTTGGTGCATTTCATTTAAAGGTACTTATAAACCTGTACTTTATGTACCTATAAACCTACTTCTATTTCTATAAATTTCAAGTATTTAATATTTGACCATGTTATGATACTATTCCATCAATATTTATAGAGAAGACCAAGACAAAAAAAAGTAACATATATTTAAAATTATAATGTCATTTGCTTTCAAAAATAAGCCAAAATGGCCATTTCAGTTTCCTGCTAGTTCTGTGAAAGTTCAAATTACACAAAATGACACTATAGTTCTTTTGAAGCCTGTGTTTGGTTTTGAACCATTCATGTGACCGGGCAGATTTATAGTACCATTTCATCAACAAGTATGTCATCTTTAAAGGACATGAATTAAATTCATTTCACTTCCTCCATTTCAGGATATTGAGAAAGAAAATCTTGAAATGTTGATTTTCTTGATCTCCCGATAATTCAAAAACTATATGAGAAAAAAATGCTGAAAATGGCTCTTCTCTCAAATAACAGTGGTTTTTTTTGTTTGTTTGTTTGTTCATTTGTTTTTACTTTTCATGTCCTGCTTTTCAATGATTACAATTTATATGATTTAACTGTGTACATTTCGTAGGTAAAAGTATCGGGAAGATATCAGAAGGAGTCAATCTTACTCAAAAGACTCACCCAGTAGAGGTATTTGAGCCGGGAGCTGAACATATAGTTCGCCTATTGACTAAGAATTGGGTTGATAACAATAGCATTTTTGAAGATGTAATTGAGACGAGAGGGAGAGGTGAGACATGAGATTGCATTGGGGCCTTCTTAGACAACAAATCTGTTTTATAGATTATTTAATTTTACATACTTCCTGTGTTAAAGATAAAAATATGGAGTACCTTAGTTACAAAGATAACAGTTTCAGTTTGTTTTGGCATAGCACTTTCATTATTATTATTATTATGTTCAGTTAGCCAACCTAGAGTACATCATTAGTTTTTGATGTAGTGTTCAACGATTCATTAGTTGCATATAACACCCGGTGCTCATCATAGCATTTTAAAATTACCGAAATGATAAATGTTCCACAAAGATCCAGTATATTCCTTATTGTTTTCACCAGAGTAGTTGACTAAAAAAATATCTCCTGCCAATTAACACATGTTAATAACAAAAACTAAACAGAAAACCCGAACAGAATAAAACCCGCAGAAACTCACGGCAATCTGCATATAACCAAGGCAGCTTGTGCTTTCGCTTGCTTGTGCTGCTTCTGTGTTTCACTTGCTCTGCCTCCACTGTCCCTTTTGGGTTTTCATCCTCAGAGTCAAATGCAACTTGAGAGGGCCCTTTCTAAATACAGAATGAATGATTTATCAGTATTCTTCCCATGAAAGGTCCTTTAAATCACATTCCCTCTAGGGTCACTGGAAAGGAAAGGAAAAATAAAACGGATGCTATTTTGTATGTTTAAAAATAATGTTTCATTTTCCCAAAGGGGGCATAATCCCAAAGACTGTTTCTAGCATGCAACGTGTGACTTCTCTTTGTACAACAGAATACGCTGGTTTATATGATGACATCTCCACTCAAGGCTGGTTTATTGGATTGATGTGTGCAATTGCTCTTCTCACGCTAATCCTGTTAACTGTTTGCTTTGTGAAGAGGAACAGAGGTGGAAAGTACTCAGGTAAAGCTGTTTCTTGATATAGTAATATACTTTCAGTTTATTAAATTTGTATTTTCTAGGTCGCATTCTTCAGAGACATTTTTATTTTTTTAATTATACATTTAAGTCAAATTTATGGTAGCACAATAGATAGGCAATGTACTGAGAGGGAAAAAAAAATCCTGTATTAACTAACCAAAGGATGTAAGGTCTAGAATGTTATCTTCACGTGGTTACTAGTCTCTAATGAGGCGTATAATACTTCCAACCTTCTGTCTGTAAAATATCGGAGATGTTAAGAACACTAATCACTAAACCACATATTTTAACATCTTAAGAGGAAGGACCTATTTACAACATGCCTTGTCATGTGTTTGTGACCCAGAAAATGTTTGCACTAGTACCTTCTGATGGTCCTGGCTCCACTAGACAGCTTTATTAGAGTTAACCATTGCTGGGAATGCATTTTTTATTACCGTGACGTATATTAGCTATGCTGCCTCCTGAATTAATGTACATAAAATATAAATAAAAACCATCAGAGTTAATATAATGGTTGGCTTTAATTCAATTTCCAAATTTATCTTTTAGATATACATACTGTGTTGTTGCTATTATTATTATTATTGCTTAGTGTTCAAGATGCTTTTATATAAGGGGAAAGATTTAGATCCCACTGATATTAATTTGATGATGTTCAGATTAGTAATAATTTCTTTTATTGGCTTATTCATTTAGCAAATATTTATTGGGAACCTATATGCATATTGAACAATCAAAGAAAAGCATAATTTTAAAATTTTTATAACATCTATGCAATTGGTGCATGGAAATTTATGCAATCATCTTATTTTTTTTCCTATGAGGTCTGAATTATTATGAATTAGATTTTCAATGATTAATGAATGTCCTAGTTAATTGGAAAATTTAAAGACATATAGCATTCCTTTTTGAGGATCCCCAACCAATAGTCACTTGTGAAGTGTGACCAAATTCTAATGATGGAAAAGGAAAAAAAGTCAGCATTTTACATTATAGGACAACTAAAAGAATCTCTTAGAGTCTCTGCAAGTAGTAGTAAAAGATGCCATGAAGAAGGATTGTTATAGGGTTGCTGGGTTCGTCTCATAGAGTCAAAGAATGAATCTTGCGGACACAAATGGGTGAAGTGAAGTGAAAGTTTAGGAAGTGAAGCTGAGAGCAGAAAGGAAAGAAAAAAGCTCTCTGGAGTGAGAGGGGTCCTGAATGGGTTGCCATTGAGGACTTTTAGTGGCAGTCTTTTATTGAGAACTGCCTAGGAAGCTCATGACCTTGAGAGACTTCTACCATCTTGGTTTGTTCCCATATCTCTTGTTCATCTCTGTCTCAGCTCCACCTGCCAGGAATAGTTTCCAAGCCCAGTCAGGGGAGTCAGGGGCCGTCTCTCCCTGTGTATACCTAACCGTTTCCCTGCTCACGAGACAGAACCTGTGGGCAGAAAGAGCTATATTGGGATTGTGAGGAGTGACTGATTGTATACTTTTTAATTCATGGGGGTGAGGAATAGCACAAGTCTCCAAGGAATCTGGAAGCAAGGCTTTCAGGACCTTGAGGGGCCAGCTGCTGCCAAGATAAGGTTACTTTTAAACATTAGGGCACTAAAGCAGCCACAGGTTTCTTGAGGAAGGTCACATTCTCCTTGTTTCAGCTTATCTATCAGTGGACTGTAAGGTCTAAAGAGATTTTAACGTAAGCTACATTTCTTTTGCCTTTGTTTTGCACATCAGGTGGGAAACTTTTTTTTTTAAGATTTTATTTGAAAGAGAGAGACTGAGTGAGGGAGAGAGCACAAGCAGTGGGAGGAGCAGAGGGAGAGAGAGAGTGACAAGCAGACTCCCTGTTGAAGCAGGGAGCCCGTTACAGGGCTCAATCCCAGGACCCTGGGATCATGACCTGAGCTGAAGGCAGATGCTTAACCGACTGAGCTACCCAGGCAACCCCCACATCAGGATTTTTGCTTGAATTTTCCTAGTAAAGTAAAACAAGAGCCCCCTTGTCCTATGTCCCACTATTTGGAATAAATCAAATTTAAAATGTCACTATAGACCTGAGTATTCTGATTTTTGAGGAAATTATGAGCAAGAGAGAGCAGAACAACCAAATGGTTGACTCTTAATCACTTTAGCTTAGTGACACAGATCTGGTATTAGCCTATGACATCTTCAAAAAGGTTTGGATAGTAAAATGTGTTATCTAGTAATTTGATCTCCATTAAGAAACCGTAACTAAGTTTGACTCTTCGAGTAAGACTTGTTCCCCACATAATACTCAGTAACCACATGAAGATCTGCAACATGCTGTAATTCTGGTGATGAATCAGGAGAATCCAGGAGATCATTTTCCTTTTTTTTTTTTTTTTTGCTTAAACGAAGAGGCAATTAATGGGTCATAGATACAACCACAAAAACAAGACAAACAAAAAAACCTCAACTTACTAGTATCAAAAAGTTGGAGCAGTGCTGTTCTGATTATCCATCGTTAATAACATTGCTAATATGTCTTTAAAAATGATTTGTGTTACTTTCCCCACTATGTGTTTTTTAGTGAAAGAAAAGGAAGATCTGCATCCAGATCCAGAAGTTCAGTCGGTGAAAGATGAGACCTTTGGTGAATACAGGTAAACAGTGTTCCATTTTAAAATGGGTCAAAACATGTACTCATCAGTTATAAGCTTAAAAATACAAAACAAACAAGTATTTATTCTTAAAATAAAGGTTATACTACTATATTATAATGCCTTTTTAAAGAATAGTCTGCAAAAATAGGGCCTGCTTCAGAGAGAGCAACCGACCTCCAGGTGTAGGGGTGTGTGTGCCCATACTCTAGGTAGATGTGTGTGCTGCGAGACTTGTTAAAGCTCTGTGTTCTATGCAAAAGGACATGATTTCACTATTTTTATTGGAGAGAATTATTTATTTGGAGTATTAAAACATCTTGAAGTCTTCAGCATGGCCATTATGGGCCCAAGTTGGATGGGCCAAGTTGGATGTTTACATCCGTAAACATATATTTTGTGCACCTTCTGGGCAGACTTACAAAGGTGAGTAAGTTACAAATCTTGTCCTCAAGAGGGAGCCTAGTCTTCAGAGGAAAAAAATTTATCTCTGCAAATGACCGTAATAAGGTAAAGAGAATAAGAGAGAAAAAGGAGAGCAGCTCTGTCTGCCTTGATAAGATACTGATGAAGGATCATCCAAAGAGGTAAGATAGGCTGTAAAGAAGGAAATGGATTGTGTTACTGTTAACTAGTGGGTGATCAAACTTAATGTAGAGAAGAGTGTCGTACCTGGGAAGAATTGCAGGGTCTGGAGGAGGGAGGTAGCTCTTGAGGATGCATTCAACTTCCCATTCTCCCGTTGCTCACCATCTTCCCCCTTCCACTACCATCTCTGTTTCTTAGCCCTTCCTGTTTCAGATGTCCTTGTTTTCCATCAGGTCCTCTGTATATTGCAGCCAAGAGAACTTGCAACTCCCGGACTCATACACAGAGTCTTAAGCACACTGGAGGCCAGAATTCATATCGGGAAAGAGACCTGATTGGCTCTAACTGGTCCATCCTTTGATCCATTACTGTAATCAGTGACATGGAGCATTATGATGAGCTGTTCTGGGTTAACTGATGTACATCTGAGCCTCATTATAGGCTCAGCTTTGCTCTATACTAATTCTTCTTTTTCCACTTAATCAAAGCTCTCTTTATATTTTTATATTTCTTGATTAATCTTAAACTTTAAGTTCTTTCCAGAATAAGGATCATAAGAGGGAGAAGAAGGAAGGGAAGAGGGGAGAGAAGGAAAGGGAAGAAGACAGACTGAAAGAGAGAGAAACTTGAAACTTTACAAATTTACAAACCGTGGCTCAAATTTCATGAGGCAAGAATCATTAGGGGCCTATGGCAACTGTTCAAAATATATTTGAAAGACAGATATTAATAGTTCAATTTTATAGGCACAAAAACTATGATAATGTCTTATTCAAATCTCATTCCCCTACACCCTGCTGCCTCTTCAAAAAAGATAGATAAAATCATCCCCTGTGTTATTTCACCTGGCATCCTATTAATATAATTATTTATTAATGATTTAATTAAATCCCTTTAATCCCTTAATGTTTTCCATCATCTTTTCCCAAAACTACACGTTCATCCAGAAAATTATCTAATCTCCAAGTTATCCCAGGAGATAGTTGTACTGGATGCTGTTCTCGCTCATGACATGAATTGTCAACCTTTCAGCTTCTGGTAATAGTTTCTTCACTGTTTGTTGCCTGGTCCCTAAGCTAAAGCCATATTTTTGTTTTTGTTTTGTGTTTCTGTAACTGTAGGCATCCCACTTCAGGAGCCAATTACACTATGCGGTCAGGATAGCCCGGGTTATGCTGCTGTCAAAAACAACTCCAAACTAGTTTTCTTTCTAAAGTTCATGTCCAACACAGATGATTCTTTATCTTGATCACTTAGGAGCCCTGGCTGGGGAATGAGCATCCAGGATCACCACAGTGGGAGAGCTGTAACGTGGTAAATTGAGCACAGGCTCTAAAGTGACACTTGCCATCTTTGCTCACTCTGCTTGGGCCAAAGCAGGTCACATGACAATGTATAAGTCAGGAAAGGCAGAGAAATGCCACCCTGCCCTGCTCCCAGGAAGCTGAGAGATGGATCTATTTGATGAACAACACTGATTACCAAAAATTATACAGTGCTAATCACATTCTAATTTTATGTATGTGTATATATATATATGTATATATATATACATATATATAGTTTTTTTTAGCCAAATTCATCCTTTTTAAACATTTTATGAAATCATTTAATTTGGCATACAGATTTACAGTGTGATAGCAGTTAGTACTTAAAAAAAACAAATCTTGATCCAGAAATTTAGAAGACCATATCATTTTATAGACATTTTACCAAATCAAGAGTTATTTTTTTGAGGAATGAAACCCAAACTATAAATTTAGGATCCTTGTAGTATTTAGGTTCTAAAAATGCCAGCCATCTTTTAAAAAACTCAACAAACTTGAGTTTATAAACTGTATTAAAGAAAGCTCTTCAGTTACCAGAAACAGAATTTGAATGATTAACCTAATCAAAAGAGAAATTTGGGGAAGGATTTACAGGTATGTACAGGATCAAAGGTAAAGACAAAAGACCAAGACTGGATGACCGGGAATTCCAAAAGTTCATGAACTCAAAGGGAATAACATTATTCTCTATGTATGTCAGCAGACAGAATATCTCTGCATGTTGAAAACTCCCAATTTTAGAGAAAAGCAGAAGTATTGTGAATAATAGAAAACGGTTTCTCATTTACTCAGTATGACACAAACTGGTTATGACTTTTTAAACATTTATTTGTGAAGGGGTCATTTAGGGTTTATGTGTCTGCAATGCTAATGTGAATGTCTTGAAAATTTTAAGACCTATTAGCACTTATGCATGTGCTTTGCTTTATGTGAATATCTCAGATTTTATTGAACGATTCTTTGTTTTGTAGTGACAGTGATGAAAAACCTCTGAAAGGCAGCCTTCGATCCCTTACTAGGGATATGCAGGCCACAGAAAGTGCTGACAGCTTAGTCCAGTATGGAGAAGGCGACCACGGTCTGTTCAATGAAGATGGATCATTTATTGGCGCTTACGCTGGATCTAAGGAGAAAGGATCTGTTGAAAGCAATGGAAGTTCTACAGCAACATTTCCACTCCGAGCGTAAATGTATCCCATGTAAACATCAGTGGTTCACACCAACCTTCCATATTTATCTGTTCAAGGGAGCAGGAACTTTCACGTAGGAGTAGAAACACACTGGCAAAAGATTTCATCCAGAATTCGAACATCTTGCAATTATGTTGAGAAAAATAACACTGCCTTGAAAAAATAAAATACCAAGCACTACAGGCCTATATTGTTTGTTTTGTTTTGTTTTTCAGGTGCTGAAAATTCAGAACACAAAACAAATCCTGTATTTAGATTCACCTCAACTGAACCCAAAGTATCCATTCAGTGTACTCCATTTTTGCCTGGTTTTACTGTTCATTGTGTTTGCACAGCTGTTGCTACCTTGTGGGTTTTTCTGTGTACACATTTGTGTTCAGTCTCTGAGAACTGTCTTAGTGACTTCGCTTCACTACTGGTATAAAAAGATGGTAAGCAAACTGGTTATTTAAAATGTAAAGAGGAATATGAATGTCTTATTAAAGCAGTTCAATGAATATATACAGTCTAAATCTATTATTTAAATTTTTAGTAGCAGGAGTCTTAGGTGAACAATCAACTCATATTTATTGAGGGCTTAACTGTTTGCCCAGAGATGGTCATGTTTAAATAGAATTCTAACTTTTTCAGTTTCAACATGAATTTTTTTTTTATGTCTGTCAGTTCTGACATCTAGAACCCATCTTTGTTTTTTTGTTTTTTTCCCCCCTTGGACTAAATTCAGCTGCAAAGGAAGTGGTGGTCAGAGGTTATCTTATGAAAGAATAGGCCAAGGTATCCATGATGCTGGAGTCTAACAGCTATTCCTATTTAATATTTCCATTTCTAAATTGACTGCTTTTATGTCTTTTCTATGTTTATATAATGGTATGCTTGCATATATTTCATGAATGCATTGTACATATTATGTTAATATTTACACAATTTAAAATATAGATGTGTTTTATTTTGAAGTGAGAGAAAGAACATTAACAGGCATGTCTGTACAGCTAGAGTATATAGTGAGATAACATTTTTCATGATTCCAGAGCTGCAACCAATAACATGAGGTTCCAAAACTGAAGACTCTGTATAAAGCGTTTGGATTTTGTTCTTACATTGCTTTCTCTGACAGTCTCAAAATAAAATGTCATATAAATATTGAGGGAAATGTTCTCCTATTTTTCAAAATAAGTTTTTATTGTTGAGTATATTCTTACCCCAGCCCCCAAAAGAAAAAACTGTTTACAATAGAAATTTCCATACATATGTAAGTTTGCCTTTCACATTTTAAACATCTTCGGGGTGGATCGCTCTGTTCTTCTGTCAAAGTCAGTACAAATTCAGGAAATTCATTTCCTGGTGTGTGAGCTACTAGTCCTTCTAAAATTGTACATGAAAATGGTTTAAAAATATTATGAAGGACTATGCATGCATGCCAATAAAATTCAGTGTTCAACTCTTTACTTTATGGAAACATTTGTTAACTCTACCATGAAATTCTTAATTATGTTCAAGTGGAAGTGACTCAAAGGTTTTACTTTATTTTTTGAATTGTAGCTGTGGCCATATATTATTAAATCCTGACTTTGATTTATGCAGCCCACTGTGTTTCTTGTGGACCAAAATTAGGGATGTTTTCATAATGGTCAATGCATTCATCTACATGGAGTATCAAATTGTCATTTTAAACCTGTGTGTCCTCCAAAATACATAGGCAGCAAAAGAATGTCGGATTTAAAACAATGTGCCACAGGCTCAGGATTTGACCAAACTCCCAGAAGTCAGAGTTTCCAAAGGGGAAGGTATCTTGGTCCTCATCCTGTGTTTGAGGATCCACACACCCAAGCAGTGCACCTTGAGCTTCACCCCCACCTGATTTCTAAAGCACTTTTCTGGAGGATGAATCATCATGTTTTGACTTAACCTGGGAGGAATTTCTAGTACTTGGCTACTGATGAGGCCAAGGTTGGAACTTTTGAGTTTAGTTCTGCTGTTTTTCTAGTTCCTCTTCTTTGTCCTCAGCCAAAAAGGTTTTAAGAGAATCATGCAGGTTGGAACTAATCTCCAAAAAGCATTAGGGTGTAGATTTATTATAAATTTGATAATCTTTAAGTTAGAAGTTAACACAAATACTGAGGTATTTGATTTTCCTAGACTTGAATGTTTCCCTTTAGCATTCTGAGTAACAGGGATGGTCCTGTTTTTTCTCAATGACCAAAACTTACAGATATGATAAATGGCATTGCATTATGACTGCCTTTTGTTATTATTCTTCGTACCTTTTCTTAATACCATTTGGCTTCTACTGGGACTCTTCAGTGCAGAAGGAATTTGTTTGTAACTAACTTTCTCTGTTAACTGTCAATATTATTTTAATGTAATAGATTGTATATAATCTCAAGGATTGTTGGTGGGGGGGGGGTTCCTAGAGAATTGTTCAAGGGTTGGGAAAATCCAAGTTCTCTTCCTGGTTCCAGCACTGATTTTGTACATAAACCTTAGGCACGTTGCTTGACCCCTTTGCTTCATACTGTCTCAACTACAAAGTGCTAATGATTATCTCAGTTACCTTATCTTTGTCACAGGGTGTTCTTTTTTATGAAGAAAAATTTGAAAACGATAAAAGCTAAGATGCCTTTTAACTTCATAAACAAACCTTTAATCTAACGATATATCAAAAGTCACCCCACATATACCAACTCAACTTTTTTCCTGTGAGCACATAAATATATTTTTATAGAAAAACAAATCTACAGGAGATAAAATCTACTGTTCAGTGAGCAGTATGATTTGCACATGCCATCAAAATTATTAATTAGAAAACAAGCAGGGTCTTTGCTATACAAAACTGTTTTTCACTGATTTTGCATGTGTATTTGTAAGAAAATGTGAATTTGGTGGATTATTCTATTGGTATAAAGGCATCTGATATTTCAGATGTACCCATGTTTATAAACGTGTAAAGCACAATGAAATTATGCTGGAAGTCTCAAATAATATTTTTTCCTATTTTATATTCATGGAAGAGATGAGATAAAGAGAGAACAATAATGAGAAATGTTGGTGTGTTTTTCTAAGCATTTAAAACATAATTGCCAACTGAAGCCCTAAATATGTTTACATGCCATTAAGATATGATTCTTGTAACAATTTTAAATTAATTATAAAGGTATTGGGTTTGTAATCTGTGGTAGTATATATATCCTAGTGTTACCATAGTGAAATAAGTAGAGTTGAGCCAAAGCTTACTTTGTTTTGTGTCTTAAACTGTTTGATTACATCATCAAAAGAGATAAAAGGTATGTAGAACTGGTTTTCCTGATTGCTTTTTTTTTTTTTTTTTGCTTATATTAATACTCTCGGTAGAACTTAAAATGTGTTTGTATTGTAGGTGGTGTATTATGCTTATGAATATGTATGGTTTAAAAATATTTTCATTATACAAGAAATTCAACTTTCCAAATAAAAGTTCAACTTCGTGTACTCTAAAAATGTTTGTATTCTTTTCTAACCAGACAAGAAGAATCAGAATTAAATAAATCAGCCTTACCTCCAGTTGCCTCTGATCCTGGAATATCTATAAATGAAGCATATATTAATAAAGTGTAAATGACATAAAAAGTATTTTGATTTGAATGACTATACTTATAAAGAGACCATTTAATAGCATCTACAAAATGTAATCTGCCAGTAAATTCAGCACTTAATGATAAATGTAAAATTAAGATGAATGTGTATTCATTTGACTGTGTTTAGAACAATGCAGAAATGTCAATTTTCAAGAAAATGTCCAATATGCTATAGTTTCAAATAACGCTAGGAGTAATTGGGACACCCAGACAATCTATTGAAAATTGTGATTTTTGAAAAGTTTTTTATGTGTATTAAGCACCTTACATACTCTATCACATTTAACCTCTGAAATAATCTTCTGTTTGTAGAATTAAGGCACAACATGGTTAAATAATGTGGTGAGTGTAACCAGCATGGGCTAGAGCTGGAAATTAAGCCGACTGCTATCTGGCTCTAAAACTCAGACTCAGAATCTATATTAGTATATTAGAATATATATGAGTATATATTTTTTAATTCTCTCCACATTATCTTAGAAATGCTAAAGAAAGATAAGTTTGAGTTTAATGTTGACTTAGTGATCATGTTTAGAAACTTCTTGGTTTTAAGATATGTGATCAAAACATACACTAGGGGAAAACAATATATGTATAAAATAACTGAATATGTGTAAACTAAAAAGTAATTGAAATAAATTGAAAATTTGCCACCTTATGATTCTGTCAAGAGGTAAATATGGCATACGAACTTGTTGGACTCTGGAGTTCTCTGCAGACTAAATCTTAGGTTTCCCCCTCTACTGTTCCTCAAATTTGTCTTACATGTCAGGCTTGATTGTCATGTGCAGACGCATGATCTCAAGGTATTTTTAGTCCAGAATTTTCCATATATCTGATGCTTTTTATTTATGACTTCCTACTTGACATCTCCTCTCCTCATGTTTAAAGGGTACTTCAAACTCAGTGTTTCAGAAGTGAATGAATAACTTTCCCCTTCCAAATCTGTCCACTGCCATGCCCTGCTCCTCAGCTGTACCTACAGTTAAGTGATTTGCAGCAATATTATCTATCCAAGTACTCAAGCCATAAATCTATCTTCCTTACCAAACTTTCTCCCTTTCTCCATGCTCAATCCATGATTAAATTCTGTTGATCCTATTGCCTATGTATCCCCTGAATCTATCCACTGCTATGTACTGCGATCATTTGGCTGGACCACTTTCATGCTAACTGGTCTTTCTGTGTCCATTGGCTCCCTCTCCAAATTTCTGACCAGTATACAGGCAGGGTGATATCTGAAGTGCATATCTGTTTATACTGTTTCCCTATGAAGACCACCCCCCAGTGCCTTGCCAATGATTTTACTTTGCTCTTAAGATAATGTCAAAAATCTTCAATTAGTCTTCAATGTTCTGCATGGTCAGACCTCTATTAAGCTCCCAATCCCATTCACCATTCTCCCCTTCCTCTCTCCAATCCTGTCATAGTGATTGTATCAAATACTTCAGATTCTCTAGGCCTAGTCCATCTGGTACCATCCATTGGTGGTGGAACAGCTCCACTCTGTAGACTACGACTGATTAACTCAGATGGGAATTAACAGTAGTGCTCATGATGCACCTCTTGCTGAGGAGCTTTTCCTTGAACACTATGTCATGAGGTGCCAGGAGACCCTGCCTAGTGCCTATTTGTGCTTAATATGGAAATGAGGAGTTAACACCCTCTGGAGCAAATATTTATCCAATAAGAGAAGGGAACTGGTGGATAAATTCCAGCCCTCTCTCATGGCCCCTCTCCACTCCCTTATCCTGGATGGTCCCATAGATTAGAGCAATCATTTGCATTTAACAGTGGCCAACCCAATAATGCACCTTCTGTTGGTTCTTCCTCTTTGTCTGCCTCACTCTCTTTTTCCCTCATGCCTAATCCTAACTTATTAGGACTGCACTCCCTAATAAATTAGTAGCCCATATACTGATTGCTGTAGACATTGCTGATAAGGACTCCAGGACTTGGACTTTTTCTCATTCTGGATCAAGGATAATTTGGATCTAAGAAAAAATGGGGATGAACCAAGTGAAAGATTATCCCAGACACCTCACTGTGGGTGGCTTCTCCTTTTCAGTGTTCCATTTCATGGCTTTCTTCTGGAAAGCAAGCCTACTAAACTATAATAAAAGCATAGGGTGCTATTGCTGATAAGGACTCCAGGGTGACTCTTAATCTTTTATCAGGTCCAAATATTTGGGAAATTCCTTCCTGTTATGATCCCCTTAGGTTTCTAATTCACAGGATCACTGATTTGCTATCAAGTTTAATGTTTCTTTAGGGAAATCTCCTAAGACTTTCATAACTAGGTCAACTCACTCTATTTTAGCATATTATAATATGTATCTCTTATTTTTTGTGCCACTGTTGGAATTCTGCTTTATTTTGTATGGCTATTTGATTACTATCTTTATTTCTCCCATCAGTCTAGAAATTCTATAGGGACAGGGGATGCATCTTCATTTTTATTGGAAATACCAGCCATCTAGCATAGTGTCTGGCATCTGATGAACATTTATTAAGTATCTGTTAATAAAAGAATGAGAGTCATAAAAAGATATTCCAAATAATGAATGCATTTAAGAAAATTGTAGTCCAGATACTGAAAGAAGTCTCCATTTGTACCCCTAAACAAATTTTTATCCAGTGTTATCCATCTTAATAAAGGATCCACTACCCACTCAATTACTCAAGCCAAAGCACTTAGAATCATTCTTGGATACGTTTTTTCCCCCTCATTGTTTTTTGTGGAGTTTTTTTGGTCAGAGAGAGAGCACAAACAGGGGAAGTAGCAGGCAGAGGGGAAAGTAGACTCCGTCCCCACTGAGCAAGGACCCCAATGTGGATCTCAATCCCAGAACCCTGGGATCACGACCCGAGTCCAAGGCAGATGCCCAACTGACTGAGCCTCCCAGGGGACCTTTCCCTCATTGTTCTACATCACCTGTCAGTCTTAACTCCAAAATATATATTTAAGTTTATTTGTATTTCTCCTTTTTTTGCCCTCCTCTCCAATCTATAAAATAATCATGGGGATGGGAGGATGACAGCTGGGTGGTTCAATCAGTTAAGCGTCTGCCTTCTGCTCAGGTCATGATCCCAGGGTCCTGGGACTGAGTTCTGCATGGGGCTCCCTGCTCAGCGGGGAGCCTGCTTCTCTGTCTGCCTGCCGCTCCCCCTGCTTGTGCACTTGTGGGCTCTCTCTCTCTGACAAATAAATAAATAAATAAAATCTTTAAAGAAAAGTAAAACAACAGAGAACTGGATAACATATAAATCAGATTATAGCAATAGTTTCTCAATAAATTTAGTTAAAATCCCTAATTCCTAACCACATGACCATCCATGAGTGAGCTCCTGTTACCTTACTGACTGTGTCCCATACACTATTCCTCCCAAAGGTATACTTTGGCCATTCTGATCATCTCTTTGTTTCTAGAGCCCACTAAAACTGATTCCTGCCTAAAGACATTTGCAATTGCTGTTCTTTCTTTCCAGAATGTTCTTCTGAATCTCGGATAAACTGGTTTCTATTCTGATTAAATGTCATTTTTTTTCAGTACAGTACAGATGTTTGTAATTATCAGCTATAAAGTAGTCAGGTGGTATTTATGTTATTCCTTTATATCAGTCATGACTATATTACTTACATTCTTAGGTGATATTTTTTCCATCCCTGCTCCCACTAGTGTAAGCTCCACGAGAACAGCAATGTCGCCTGTCTTGTTCATTGCTCTGACACCCAGAATCGTCCCCAGCATATAATACATTCCAAATAAATGTGTGTTGGGTAAATGAATGAGCTAAAGCACCAAATGGGAAACAGTGCAACAATTAAAATACAGGAAAACTAATCTACTTATCAAAACATGAGCTGAGTTTTATATTTTAAAAATACTCAAATATTTAGAATATACTAGACTTACTGGGCGGATCACTTGAAATATATAGAAATATCAAATCATTATGCTGTACACCTGAAACTAATAGCATATTATATATCAATTATACCTTAAAAAAAACCACACAACTATGTCAACATAAACACACAACTGTATACAGAAGGACTGATCATAGAAGAAAAAAAATTTTTTTCAAAGCTGATACCAAGCCCTCCCTTCTACTTTTAGGAAAGTTAAGTTTTTAAAGTTTCATGACAATTATGTAACTCAGTAATTAACTTAGTAATTCCAGTTATAAGAATCAGTACAGATTTCCTTTTGGGTAAACTTCAGTAAGTGACATATACCAAGAAGCTAACTGCAGTACAATATATATTAGAGTAATTATGATGATTAAAATGTTTATAATGTATGTTTGTAATTCCATGTGGAAAATGTTTATATTATGAAACAGTAAATTCCTATGTAGAGTATGAAAGTTAACTGTGTTTTAAAATGAATTTAAATTTAAATTTAAAATTTCCATGAAATTAAACAGTGGAAGTGTCTTATAATAATTGCACTGCTCTAATAAAATCTGTAATTAAAAGACTCAACCACTAGATGGAAGTGTTTCAAAGTAATATAAACTGTGTGTACAGAAAGCACCTTACCGCCAAAGTGTTTTTTATCTTGGCAGTTTTCAAGATTTAAATGTGTATTATGTGTGTATTACTTAGGGATTTTACACTTCACCTTTCCCTTCTAAATTGTGATCTCATTATAATGATTACTGGCCTTCATTAATTCAAGTTTTGTGCATTATACGGGTCTTTCCTAATTTTGAAGGGGTCAATATTTTTCAAACCTTAACAAAGTGTGATAAATTATAATACTTAGGACTTTAAAAAAATAGTTTCTTAGTTTAACCTTTTTCTCTCTGGTAGAAACAGATAAAAGTGATCTCTAAATGATTTATATTATTGTCTATTTCTTTTTTTTTTTAAGATTTTATTTATTTATTTGACACAGAGAGAAATTACAAGGAGGCAAAGAGGCAGGTAGAGAGAGAGTGGGAAGCAGGCTCCCTGCCGAGCAGAGAGCGCGATGTGGGACTCGATCTCAGGACCCTGAGATCATGACCTGAGTCGAAGGCAGAGGCTTTAACCCACTGAGCCACCCAGGCACCCTATTATTGTCTATTTCTAAACAACTGATATTTCACAATTCTTTAATATATGAATAGCCCAGGTATGGTGAATGATAAAATAATTTCTGATGAATATGTATACAGCTAAATATTAATAGTAGTACCCATATCATAGGACCACTGTAAAGATAAAAATATTTAAATAACTCAGCTCTGTGAGAAGTGCTAATTACACATTATGATGTACTAATTAAATACTTTTATAAAACTGCCTGTTAACTGAGAAGGTGTAGTTATATTCATGTTGGTAATTCTGCAGTAAAGAATAAGATGTCATTTGAAATAAACTATTTTGTCCAGAAAGGTCATTAGGTGAAATCTGAGCTGACATATAACCATGTGAAGCATTAATATCAAAGTCAACTTGAACTTCAGTACATAAAAGTTAAATACCTTTACATAATTGGCAGCTCTCAAATTAATAGTCCCAAACTTGAGCAGGCATCAGCATCCCCTGCAGGGCTTGTTAAGATTCCATCCCCCCGAGTCCATGGTTCTGTAGATTTGGGATGAGGCTTAAGACTTTGAATTTTTAAGTAGTTCCCAGATGTGTTGTTTCCCGTGTTGGTTCAGAGATGGCACCTGGAGAACCACTGACCTACAACAATGTATAGAGTTGAAAAACAGTCAGTTGAACTTGAGAAAATTTCAAAAAGAATGAAACGTTCCATCAGCTTTCTAGATATTCTTTTCATAGAAGTAGTACACTGACTTTCAGAATGAAAAGTAATAACATATTCCCTTCATGATTTATGGACTAAAATCCACAACACAGTAGTATCTATTTTCAATGTCTTGTAATATCTGACAGGTGTTTACTTTTTTACCTCAAGAAATGCTGGTCCAGGAAAAACTGCTCAACTCCCTATTAGATTTTTTTTAATTAAGCAAATGAAACAGCTCATCTTGATGGACTCTGAGAAGTTACAAAATGGTTGGAAAATTGCTTCAGCATTCGTTTTGGTTTTGTGGCAGGGCAATCTCATATTTGCTCCTGGTTCTCTCCCAATCTGAGCAGAAAGTCCCTCTGCCCCGGGATAAGCAACACAGAACTTCCTTAAATCCTTTAATAATACCCTTAATCAGTTCCTACCCCTCCATCTGCTATTTCCTTATCCCCCAACCGCTGTGTAAGTGCATGCCTACAATGTAAACCTTTTCCAAATGATCCTACTTCCCAGGATTCTCCAAGCTTCTCTGTTTCACAAATATTTAGGATGTTTTTGCGTTCATGGGGGTACCTAGTGTCCATGGTAAGATAAACAAAATGTGCAAACTACTGTGCAAAATGGACCGGCATAGATCTTTGCTCGCTAGAGAGTACTTCTGGTAAGGAAAATCTGTCTTCTAAGGTGGCCGACCAATCCAGCAGGAGAATCCCAGTCCAGGCCCCAGAGCCATTCCCGGTTTTCCCTCCTGCCCCGCATGCGGGGCAGGGGGCGCAAAAGCGCAACAGAAACGGAAGTAAAAGTAAAACTACCCCCTTTATTTGTGCTCGGGCTCAGACCTTGGGAGACTTCTCTCCTCTGAGCCCACCTGTGTTAGATAAACCACCGATCCTGCAAGGTCTTCGAATGCTGCTTAGTTCTTCCGTGAGGATACAGTCCAGGTTCCGTTAGCACCTCCTGAAACTCTAACATATCGAAGGGGTAATATTCCTCATTCTCTGTTTTTTCCGTGGTGTTAGAAAAATGTACAACCTAGGTTATAGCTGTGGCAAGTTCAAATCTGAAACATGTAAGCCAAGGACAATAATACAATAGTAAAATTAAAATTTAAAGAAACAGAACACTATTAGCCCTCATAGACTTGGCACGATCATAATGTTTAAGGTTGGCAAGGAAAGTAGTAAACTGTTTATAACTCCTGCTGGTAGCACAAACTGGTAAAAAAAAAATTAAAAAGCTATTTGGTGATATGTATCAATATATATAGGAAGCCCTCAAAATATACTCTAGGAATATACTTAAGTATTGGAATATAATTAAGAATACTGCATTTCCTACGATTTATATTAAATTGTAAGGGGAAACATATCAATATAATGCAAATTTTAAAAATGGTATTTTTGAAATAACACCTGTTATGAAGATAGCATTTTATAGTGACAGAATGTCAGAACAGAAACCGCTGGAGTTCATAATCAGGGAATCAATAGTCTGGAATATATATATATATATATATATATATATGCACATACATATTTTCCGGGAAAATGCATAGTAACTTTAATCTGATTCTCAAAGCTGCTCATATGCAGTTTGGCATTTAAAGTGAGGTCTGATAGGGCGCCTGGGTGGCTCAGTGGGTTAAAAGCCGCTGCCTTCGGCTCAGGTCATGATCCCAGGGTCCTGGGATCGAGGCCCACATCGGGCTCTCTGCTCAGCAGGGAGCCTGCTTCCTCCTCTCTCCTCTCTCTCTGCCTGCCTCTCTGCCTACTTGTAATCTCTCTCTCTGTGTCAAATGAATAAAAAAATAAATAAATAAATAAATAAAGTGAGGTCTGATAAATTCTCTAAAGTCCAGTTTATTCATCATTCTTAGGTTGGTTATCTAGTAAATCCCACATCTAATACAGGAGGAAACTGGAGTGTAAAAAATTTAGTTTCTCAAAGGCACTGCGCTAGTTATAATGTATAGTAAAGTGTATGGATACAGCAAAGTTCCCTATCTTCTATTTATATCCATATATCTGTATGTCTCTATATTAAAATATATATATAAAACCTCTGTAACACATTTTGATGTTAGTGCTTTTACATTTGTCATTGTTCAAATTAAAATCCCTTTTCAGAAAAAAAATAGGGTATCTAGTTTAATAATATTATTTTAAAGAATGAGCCCAGTGAAAGAGACATGCCCAAAGTCACATTGCTTATCTGTAGTGATGAGAGCCAAAAGGTAGGTATCCTCTGATTTTTTTAGGTAGACTTGCATCCAGTATTCCAGATTTCAAAGCCTGGCTCCCCAATTTTTCAGTTGGCTGACCTAGCAAGCCTCTTAAAATTCAGTTTTCTCCTCTGTAATAATAGCTAACTTTGAGGTTTGTGGGAAGGAATGAATGAGAAATTTATAACTAAAATAACAATGTACAGAATAGTCTCTTACCAAATGGTTGATGGACACTGTAAAACAAAGATAAATACTTGTAAGATATAATGATTGTCATGTGTGAAAGCAAGTAAGATAATGACTAAGACGGTTAAAATGGAGCCTTCCGTATTTATAAAAAATATAAATCCCTCATAATTTATGTTATGGATATTTATAAAATATCTTAACATCTTAACCACCATCTGTACCACAAGTTACAGGAAAACAGTTTTTCAGGAGGAACTAATGAGTTTTTAATCTCCCAAGGAGTCACACATCTTTCTACTCCACTGCTAGATGTAAAACTTCTCTAATAGCCCCTGCTACTTCCCCAATACAGCACCCCCCACCCCAACCATCCACAGGGCATATGTTCCCGCACTGGTAAGGGGGTGCCTGAAACTGCAAATAGTATTGAACCCTGTATATACTATGTCTTTTCCTATACATATTTATGATAAAGTTTAATTTGTAAATTAGCACAGTAAGAGGTTGACAATAATAACTAATAGTAAAACAGAATTATAACAGTATACTGTAATAAAAGGTAAATGCAGTCTCTCTCTCCCTTCCTCTCTCACAGTACTTTATTATACTGTACTTACCTTTCTTCTTCCTGTGATGATGTGAGGTGATAAAACACCTACATGATGAGATGAAATGAGGTGAATGAATGCAGGTGTTGTGATGTAACATTAGGCTACTATTGACCTTTTGATGATATGTCAAAAGGAGGATCATCTGCTTCTGGACCTCAGTTGACTGCCAGTAACTGAAACCTGGAAAAGCAAGACCACGGGGGACTGCTGTACTCCCAACTGAAATCATGATGTCCAGAGTGATCACTGCCTGCAGCCTTTCCCAGAAAATTGTCTGAGCATCATTATAACCGAAACAGCGGTGGAGGATGGACTTCTAATGGTAGCCCACTTCTGGGCTTCCCTTGAATGGGTAGTTCTCCATCTTTATAGTTTAAGTGACGACTTTCAGAGAGATTTTTCAGGAGATCTTAATCTTCTTTAAGGATTTCAGGGCCCTTATACTTTCTTTGGGACTATGGGCATAACATCATAGCATTTGTGATCCCATCCATTAAAAGTATGTATTATTCTTTATTCTTTTCCTTACAAAATTATTTCTTTCTCTGCCAGCCTTGTCGAAATCAGAGGACACAAAGAATGCAACTAATCGCCTGTACAATTCCCTACTGTATAGTGAAGTTCATTGGGACACACATTATACTGGAATACTGCAGATGGTTAGACACATGGTACCTAAAATGTTATTTATACTTTGGAACTACTCACAACGACTCCACTTGCCTAAATAATTAAAAATGCATACTCCATATCAAACAAAGTGTGTGATCATCACTCTCATGCTGCATGATTGCAATACCAAATTAATAATCATTCACTTTATTTCCTACTTGTCAACAATTAAAATATGTATATAAATAGCATTATATGATATTAACAGCGACAGGGTGATAATAATCAATGATAAAATATAAGCTATTTTTCCCCCTCAAATTATGTCTTAATACTTTAGAGTGTGAATTGTGAAGTCAGTACAGTTAAGGAGAGAATGGAACTCATTTTACATGCCAACTCCAATCCCATAGTCGTGGCTGTCTGGAAGAGGAGGTACATTGATGTAGGCCAACAGAGAGTGCCACGGTCAATTAGCAATGTCTGCCATGGACAGAGGAATGGACTGTGGCAGCACAGACACAGAGCATTTGCCTTTCCTGGGTTTGTGGTAACTAATCATAGGTTTGAAGAGTGAGAGGTTTCCGGATTAATTCCTGGCACTATTCCTTGCAAGCTAGATAACTAAATGATCTTGAGAGAGTTCTTTGATCTCTCAAAGCCTATAGCACTCATTTTCATCAACCTGTAATTGAGGAAACGCTCTCTCTCCTTCTCTTTATGCTTACGACTATGAAATGCATGTAAAGTGGTGCTGGCATATAGTCGAACATTCAGCAAAGTCAGGTAGTACTCTTACTGCTGCTACCAAGGATATTATAAAGAAAGAACAGTTGTTCAGGTTCATCACACATTGAAGAAGTAAGTAGTCAGCAGAGACATTAAGAATTCATAGCAATCCCTCATCCTCTTAACTCCCAGAAGTCATCCCGTTCAAACAGATCGAGAACTAAATACCCAAAAGCATAACCTTTGCAGGAGATGCTGTGGCACAGGGGAAAGTGTGCTGACCTTTGAAACATAGAGCCTGAAGAGGAACCCGGGCTCTGCCATTTCAGCCACTGCTCTTGGGCCAGTCACATGGCTCGATTTTAAATACTTCTTTCCCACTAGCTTGTCTTAAGATTTCATCATGACACAACAAGCAAAGGTAATTTCTAACTTAAAAAGTACTCTACATATGTAGTAAAAATAAAGACTTTAATGTCACTAAAATACTCAGAAAGCTCAAAGAATACCATATACCGATTTACACAATATCTGAGATTACTAATTTATATCTTGTTACATCTGTTTAAGATTGTTTTATTAATTATTAAAACAAAACTTTTTTTAAGACTATTTACTTTTTTTTTAAGTTTTTTTTTTTAATTATTTATTTGATAGAGAGCGAGACTACAAGTAGGCAGAGAGAGGAGGAGGCAGGCTTCCTGCCAAGCAGGGAACCTGAGTCGGGCCTCGATCCCAGGACTCTGGGATCATGACCTGAGCCGAAGGCAGAGGCTTTAACCCACTGAGCCATCCAGGCGCCCTCGAAAACAAAACTTTTGGTCATGGCATAAGGCTGTTCAGTCTCTGAGCTGTCAACATGAGCCCGAGATGGGTGACAATTTTGTTGGGCTTAGCCATGTGGAAGGAGGGTCTGGAAATCCAGCTTCTGTGAAAGGGATATTAATGGCACTATTTTCCACAGCAAAATGGGTAGCTTCCTTCTACCAGAAGAGCTTACCTCCTATTCCTCTAATGCAAAATGAGATTAATATCACTCCTTTAACACTTCGGGATGTAAAATAATAAATAAATGAGAAAGCACTGTAACATTCTCCTTGCTAACATCTGGTCTTCTCTGGTTTTTACTAAAAGAAGCTGCATATTGTAGCCACAGTGCCCTCCTACTGTTTATGCTCCACTTACAGATGGCAGAAGGAAGTTTATCTGTAGTGTACAGTCTGTGCATATCATTATGATGAGTTATTTCAGCTGGGAAATCAGTATCTAAAAAAGACCGTGACTTTTGGTGCCAAAAATAAGCATTTATCACTTAAAATTTCAAAGAGAAGCCAAAGTCTTGCCATCCGTCTCAGGGTACACACATCAGATGGTTAGGTTGAATGTGAAATCTCATTATGCAGTGTTCCTACTGGTGAAACATCTGACTTGGACACTTTTCTTCTCACCAGAAAACTGTTTTGACTTTTCTTCTTTAGATGAAAAGACCTGTACAATTCTGACTCTTATTTCTTTAATAATCACACTTCACATTGATTTTCTAAAGCAGTGACCACCTATGACCACCCAGATTGCCATTTCTCACAAAAGCATCCCTGGAGCCCTGACAGCCTGCTCTATTATTTGGTCCCTCTGAGGGGTGGATGGATGGAGAGGACAAAGCCTTCTCTGATCAAAGGAATGTGAGTCCCCTGTAAACTGTGTTTCTTCTTAGAGAGTCCAAATGCATGTTAAAGACTGAGAAAGTAATAAGATGGAAGTCTGTTCATCTGTTTCACAAAGTTGGTTGTTCTTAGAACTCTTTCATAGAATCTCTATTAACATCATGCAAGACATTGTAAAAATCAGTCATTTCCTCTTCAACTCTTAAGTATACTGCTTGACTCCTTGCTTTCTTTCCACAAATTTAGATCTGTTTAGTTTGGGCATTTAAGACCCATGCATTGCATAGTCTGTAACACTCTAGTTAATGGTAGCTTGTCTGGTTCTCCTCAGAGAAGTAGAAAATCATTTTCTATTGTTTATATTCACAAAATGCACCTTTTGAACCCACGACCAAATTATAGATTTTGATTTTGATTGTGTCCCTGGTGGACCATGTGGAAAATTTAAAGAGAATCTTGTTCTCTAAATTGGTAAAAGACTTGATACTTCTCCAGCTAAACTAAAGAAAAAAAAAAACCTGAATAAACTCTCAGGACATATTTGGCTTCTCACAGATTGTGTCCAGACACGATTGAGACACCAGGCTTTGGACAAGTTTTCTACAAAACTTAAGAAAGGGTCTGGAATAACATCAACACTGCAACATTTAGGAGCTTAGGTTATAGATCCAGATAGATCTAGTATCAGTTCAGTACTTCTGTTTGTTAATCATGTGTTCTTGGACAGATTATTAAATTCTTCTGGCATTCTAAATGGCAAAAAGATTAAATGAGATAATGAATATAAAAGTGTTAGAACAATGCCTGCTAGTAAATCACATTCTAATAGTTCTACTATTTTTATTCTACCAGTGAGGATATAAATTGAGAAGGAACCTAAAATGTCCACTATAAAGCTGGTACCACCCACTTCACTGATGCCCGTGCTGCTGATGTTGGTCTGAAATTTAAGCTGAGCATTAAAACTCACGCTTATGCTTTCTTTAGTATTTACTTACTTTCCCTTCTGGGCCTTTTGGGAGTTTCCTGGATCATCTGACAGAACCCTTTCTGCTGATGAGCTAATGTTAATAACGCCAATAACCAACATATTAACTATAAAGAAGGCTTTATAGTTACTGAGCTGAATAGCTTTAATAAACCAATAATAATGGAAAATAATATTAAAATGGACTAAAATCTATCAATTATCAGATGCCAGAGATCTAAGAGTATTGTAAAAAAGCTTACCTGATAGAACTTTCAAACTTTAGGTAGTCAAGAACCATTTAGATGTCTCTGAAGCAGTTTGCCAATATTGAGGATAAGAATTGTGGACCATCTTGTGTTCTTGAGTCCCACCTTGCCTATCTGGGAAGGGCCAGAAGTGCTTCTCCATTTGCTTCTAGAGGAAATAAATTCTTCAACAGTACCACAAAGAGACCTTGAAAAGGTCACCTGAGTTTAAAAGAACACAAGGGATCAATGTCTAACTTCTATCTGAAAAATCTAAAAAGTGAGGGATGAATACTTTAGGGTAGATAAATCGAAAGAAACCTGTTTTGGAATCATGTTGTATTCCAAGTCTACTGAGGCCTCCGGATGAGCAAATGTTTTCAGTAGTCCTCATGAGGGTCACGAGGGAGTAAGAGGCAGCGTGGGATGGAAGGTCAGTTGTCATCAAATCTTGTCCAGGAAGATGCTCCTGGAGGAGAAAGAACATCAACAGAGAAAAGCTGGCAGCGGACTTCTGGGTTCTAAAGGTATTACTACAGAAATAAGTGACCTGCAGAAATGAAATCTATTTGCTCTAGTCCGCAGAGCTGGAGGTGAGGGTTCCCCAGCAACAGAAGGGGGTTGTTCTCCAAAGAACCTACAAAGGTGAGAGGAAGAGTCAGCAAAAAACACCTGCCAGAATGAGAGATGGAGAAAAAGAGAAAAACCAGACATTCCACACACCCTCCGACACTCCATCCAGATCCCATATGTTAGTGTTGGGGAGGAATAATTTTACGCTACCCTTCAGCATACTCCTAGCTGGTATAAAAATTAAATTGACATGAGACAGATAAACAGGAGAAAAAAATTTTAATTAGGGGCACACAGAGGACCCATAATAAAGCTGAGATCTAAACAAATGCCGTGGCATCTTGTTTGTATACATTTTAGACAACAAAACAATAAATCTGTGAGGAGTTGACAAGACAAAGAAAACTTATGTTTGGGAGCTTCAATTAGTACGGAATTCTAAACAGAAGTTAAACCGGGGCAGTAAATTAGTAAAGTAACAAGGTTAGTTTATGCAGCCTCCTCAGCTCTCAATCACCATCTCTGATGATTAGGATGTCTCCTTCCTTTCTGGTACAGTGTGTATACCTTTCACAGCAGAGGTTTATTTCTCTGCTTTTTGGAGACAAAGGAGGGGTCAGAGTGTTCTTTTTTCACTGGTTGCTTTCTTAAGTAACTTTTAATTCAAAATAATCAATTTGCCAAAGTGGCACATTTTACGGCAGCCTGCCCTTGGCCCCTACATTGCTTACTTTAAAATCAATATTATCTGGATCTAGGCATTCTAGTTTTCAAACTGGTGATGTGTTTTGTAACTTAAACTGACAAAGCACTTTGAAATTCTTTATACTGACCAGAAAAGTCCTAAGACTGCCTAACTTTTCATCCAAAGACAGGGAGAAACCTTCTTCCATTGAGCAAAGGGGCAGAAGAAAACTGAATAAAGTTACTTATTAACAATAATAGTATTTTTTTATTAAACCTGTCCCCGGCATTGTGCTAAGCACTTTGCCCACATTCAGTACTCCCAACAACCATGAGAGAGAAGTATTGTTATTTCAATTTTCATGTGACACAGATAAGTCCTTAAGTCATTCAGCCACTACAGAATAGCAAACTGAAATTGGGGCACAAACCTGTGTGATTCTAAAACACAGTTCTCTCCAGGTCATGAACAAATCCAAGTCCAACTTACGTCTAAGTAGAACATACTGCTCTAGAGAGAATCCCAACCGTTTTAATATGCAAACCTTTCATCAGAGTAGCACGGGACTATTTAATCACGTCTACTGCTCTTTAGAGTAAAGGTAGTTTAAATTGTTTCATGTATCTTATGTATCTTATGAAATCGCCCTGAAACTGATTTTGTAAAATAGCTTAGTTTCCAGCTCTGCAAAAGATTCTGAGTAACAGGAAACTTTATTAACGTACTTAGAATTGGGTTAGAAAGTAAAAACTCTGATGGAGATCTTCCTAATTGGAAGTTAAAACTCCCTAGCTTGATCATGTATTACTTTATTTTACCCATCAATTTGCAATTATAGAAGCAGAAACCAAAATAGTGGCAGTCTCTAAGAATGAGGCGAGAACAGTCTGAGGAGCCAATTAATCTAAGACTCCCAGACGATTTTGACAAATTTTTATTTCATTCAGATTTCTTTTGTCAAATTAAAAATAAATCGGGACTTAGGTACAGAGAAACCATTCTAAGAGATTATTAAAAGTGGTGAATTAGACTAATGCAATAGGGAGGGTTCTCTTTCTGTGGATCAGCAAGTGTTCCAGAGCTTAGTGAAAAAGAGGTTTTTCTTTTTTCTTTTAGAAAGATGGGGTGAATGAGGCTAGGAAGTACCTGGTGTGGGGGAGGTGCTATGAGGAAGAAGAATGTTCTGCCCTAATGATAACTTACTTCCTAGAGGGGCCTAATTAAGCAGCTGAGCTCAAGCTGAGGATGGCTCAAGCTGAGCCTGGCTCAAGCTGAGGATAGGTCAAAATTCAGAGGCCTGAGGGGAAGAGAAGATTAACCAGTAGAGTCAAGAAATACTTGGTTTCAACGATGGGGGCGCCTGGGTGCCTCAGTAGGTAAAGTGTCTGCCTTTGGCTCAGGTCCTGATCCCAGGGTCCTGGGATTGAGCCCCACATTAGGCTCAGGGAGCCTGCTTCTCCCTCTCCCTCTGCTGCTGTTCCCCTTGCTTGTGCTCTCTCTCTCTCTCTTTCTGTCAAATAATAAATTAAAATCTTTAAAAAAAAGAAAGGGAAATACTTGGTTACAATGATGGCAGAGACAAAATAATTCAGCTAATCGCTAAAGAGGTAAAGAATGGGAATGCGGAGGGTCTGTGTGTAGCCTTGTCATAGGTAAAACAGGGGGTACCATGACTCATTATTTACGTTGCATGTTTTGTTGCAGGAAGCCATTTCCCAGAACACAAAAGGGTGAGAGGATTTCTCAGTCTTGCCTGTTTTCCCGGAGCACAGGGCTCAGGTAAAATTCAGCATGTCACCTTAAATGTCTCTACGCAGATAAGTGCCAATCTGTATTATAGAATCAAAAGCAATTTTATTTTAGAAAAGATCTAAGACAAATTTTCAAAAATCATCCAGCAATCATTTGTATTTACTGCTACATTTCAACAGTATTAATGTGGGGCCTCACCTATATTAAGTGGTTTGCTCATGTTTTCTGAATATTAATAGATATAATACTAATAAATGTTTTCATTTACTGATTTTTTCATGCCAAACACTGTTTATATTTTTTAATCTTCACAGCCTCAGTAAGTCTGAATTACTATTATCAGAGCTATTTTCAAATATGGAAAATTACACTTAGGCCCAAAGTCTCACAACCAGTTTTGTAACCTGGAACCATTTAGAGTCCAAAACCTTGCCTTAATCCAGAAAGTGGCAGGCCTTGGTCTCTTGGGTTCTTTATCCTATGAAAGAGCACTGTTAGATTCTTGACAGTGGGTATGTCTTATTTGGCTTGGGCTGCTCTAAAAAAATACTACAGACTGAGTGACTTAAGCAACAGAACTGTTTCTCATGGTCCTGGAGCCTGGGAAGTCCAAGTTCAGGGTGCCAGATGACTGGCACCTTTTGGTGAGAGCCCTCTTCCGGGCTTGTAGATGGCTGCCTTCTAGCTCTGTTCACACAAGGTAGAGAGAGAGAGAGAGACAGACTGACAACAAGCTCTTTGATGTCTATTTTTAGAAACACTAATCTTACAGAATTAGTGACACACCCTTATGACCTTGTTTAACCTTGATTAACTTTCATATAGGCTCTATCTCTAAATACAATCACATTGGGTGTTAGAGTTTCAACATAGGAATTTTTAAGCGACGTACACATTCAGTCCATAACAGGATGCAAATTGTGGAGGGCAACAAATCAATAACTACTGGTTTAGCTTTTCTTAGAATAACTGAAAAGGCTAAATTATTTATGGTAAATTTAGTATACAAAATTTTAATCTTACATCCATAAAATGCCTTTGAATAAAATTACCAGCTAGAACACATTATCAAACCCTCTCTCATTTCAGATCATAGCACCCACAAAGTTAGCCCACCCAAATCTAACAGTCCAACACAGTCTCAAAATCATGTATCTATGCCTTTTACCAATATTTCCATAGTATATACCTTCCTAGGTAAAAAAAAAAGTTTTAATCATATTTGATGAAAACCATAGGGAGTGATTAAAATTGAGAGACCTCTCTAATAATCATTTTGGCTTCTTTTTTTTTTTTTTTAAGATTTTATTTATTTATTTATTTGACAGAGAGAGAGATTACAAGTAAGCAGGCAGGCAGAGAGAGAGAGAGAGAGAGGAAGAAGCAGGCTCCCTGCTGAGCAGAGAGCCCGATGTGGGCCTCGATCCCAGGACCCTGAGATCATGACCTGAGCCGAAGGCAGAGGCTTTAACCCACTGAGCCACCCAGGCGCCCTCATTTTGGCTTCTTAAATAAAATTTTTCTATTTCTCTGTATGACTTAAAAGACACTGTTGAGGCACAGGTCTCTAGGCTAGAAACCAGTATCCCAAACATAAAGGCAGTTCAAAAAAGAAAAAAAAAAACTCTTAGACAATCATTTGTTATATGTTGTTTGGCTAAAGGGAAATACCTTAAAAAAGAAAGAAATGGGAAAGAAGTAATGGTCAAAGGAATCCCAAATCATAAGGGTAGAGAAGGAAAGTGAAAACCAAAGCAATATCCAAACGCTGTGAAATAAATAGGTAAGTGTGAGAGGGAGACAACATTTAGCCTTAGTCTGAATAAAATAAACACAGTATAAACTGGAGTCAACCATAAAAATGCTTTATCAAAGGATTAACTGATGTACATCATATCTATCTCTTTTCCACCCACAATCTCTATTCCACATTCTGGACAGTTTGACAAGACTATACTGATTTCTTGTGTTGTCATTATCAAGATAATAACCAGTAGAATTATTTGATAGATTTGCCACAGTGGAAAATACAGATTAATTTTTGCCATGATAATTGAGTCTTTATTGTCAGTAATTGCCCTCAATTATCCTGTATCAGATGTCAAATGTATTTTAAGTGAGTGCAGGTTCCTAGAACTACAGACACAAACTTGGTTATTGGTTCAATTAACAATAAAGCATAGTTTCTTCCCTTCCGTGATATTTTAGGTTTTCCAGGTAGTTAGGGAAGGTACAAGATTGCTCATTGCTATGGAGCCTGTGTTCATAATTATCCAAGTTCCTTTGGGCTCAGGAGTTTTTCAGACTTGAGATATTTCCCCTATCTTTACTTACTCACATTCTGAAACTCTATCTAATACACTCTGATTTTCAGGGAGCTCTACTTTATGCCAGAGGGTATTCTGAAAGTCCCAATATAATTCAAAACTTGCATAATTCAAGACTGATCCCAATAAATTGGGTTTTGTATCTGTCAGCTAAAGAAGGTAACACCAGTTAACAAAAGCATAAACACAATTTACATAGGCAGTTATGAAAATCAAATTAAATTTGAACATAATTTCGGGGGAGAGAAAGGTGTTGCACAAATTAAGTTTTTACGGTTTACCTCACACTATTCCAAATATAGATAAATCACATTTATGTAAAATATGGACATGTTAATTATATAGTTATGTTATGTAAAAGGTTTGTATGAAGCCACATAAGTCAGATACATAACCAAATATAAGAGAAAGATATAAAAAGAATTATAAAGAACTCACTGAACACTAGTGATTAGTCAGATAATAAAAGACAAACGACTAACCAATTTAACACTGAACAATGTCCTTTACTCCAAATGTAAGTCCAACAAGCTTCAGTAGGGATAGCAGAAAATCTTTTGTTTCCACCATTTTCCAGAAATTTCCATTTGCAACAATGAATAATGTATCTCATTTCCCTCTTCTTGTCATTTGACTTTGCTTATTTAACTTTCTTTGTTTTTCTATAATTTGATGCTCAAGACATAAATACCTTTCTAAACTTCTGCTCCTTTTTGGGACCCAGAACCACTGCTACATGAAGTTACACTCCTGAATGCACTGATGATCTTGCTCCCAACCTAAAACTTTACTAGTCAACTAAGTCAAAGCCAAAGATGATGCTTATCAGAAAATCCCTATACCATAGTGAAAGACTAAAACCAGTGCCTGCCTCAGATCTGAGCTACGGCTAATGACACGGTCATCTAGGGTTATGAAGGCAAACAGATTTCAGTTGTTAAAATTTAGATCTGACAAATGGAGTCTATGTGGAGTGTCCCCTTCAAGATTCAGAGCTAGCATTGATGTTAATGCTCCTATGATTTGTAAGTTATGTCAACCATGATGTGGATGTGCATTCTATCACATACATCATTTTAATTAATGACTCATTCCACATGTTGAGCATCCTTAACTTGAGCGTTAAGTAGACCTTAACTTAATGCATAAAGATCGGGATATTTGCTGAAGTCCTGGGCAATCGCCTAACAGATATTTGGAGATCAGCTTCTAGCTGTCAACCATCAAAACATGGAAGGCTCTGCTAGAGACTTGGGCCACCAACTCAAACTCCTGCACCATTTGGCACTGTCCCAATGTCTGGTCAGCATTGGCTGAGTGTCTGGAGACTTGTCTCTCTCACTTCCCCAAATCTGGGTATTTTTTCCAGAAATTCTATGAAAAAAACTAAAAGTTCACTCACCCTAAAGGACCTATGGGGAATTCTTTCTACCAAGAGAGCAGAGTGATGTGGTGGAAACAGCAGTGGACAGAGTCAAGACATCTGAGTTCCAATCCCAGCTTTGCTACTACATAGATTTATGAATCTTGGGCAAGTCATTCAACCTTTATGAGCACTGTATTTTCGTACATAAAATGTCAGTAATAATGACAATCCAGTCTATTCTATATTGTTGTAAAGACAATTCAAGTCCTATGAGGAGGCTGGTTACGGTTATGGAGGAATGACTACAAAGAGGAGATAGTACAAAATATATAATTTTTACTGAACTGCTATCAGGATTTGGAAATCCACTGTTGTTTTAATGTATCACCACATAATTTCCTAGTTAAAACATACAGTTATGAATTTCTCCATATTTCCCAGCAGTCACCAATAATTTGCTAAAAAAAGGCAAGTTAATAGCTGAATTTAAAATTACAAAAAGATATGCATTACAGGATATCAGTTGCATTCCTATCTATAAATTTATTATTCTATTTAAGCTGCTATGAAATAGCATTCACACAGATGCATATTTAAATCTTTGGTCATTTAAGTACTGGAGTTCCTTATCACAGGTCAACAAACCAGTGCTCCTGGGCCAAGTCAAGCCCCTCCTGTTTTGCAGACGTTTACTGAGATACAGCTATACCCATTTACATATTGCCTTTGACTATTTTCACATTACAACCGCAAAGTTGAGTCCTTATGAGAGAGGACATGGCCCATGAAGCCCCAAATATTTACTGTCTGAACCTTTACAGAAAAGGTTTGCTGATCCTATCCTGATTCTATATTGTTAACATCAATAAAATACCATCAGTTTTTTGTAGTTCCAAAATGCTAGAATGACCCCAAGAGGAAATAAAAATTAGTCTACAGTGAAAGAGAAATGGTCACAGTGTTGTTAAAACAACCAACACACTGATGGATGTTAAAGACCATGATTGCAGGGAAAACTGTAAGTAAACAAGAAGGTTGGTTTTTTTTTTTTTTTTTAAAGCCAAAGTAACTATTTTTGCCTAGGAATACTTTGTATGTGTGTGTAGTGTTTAATGTATATGAAAAATTTACTGCTTTTAAGCACTCACATATTTGGCTGTAAGTTAATGAGAAAGGAAGAGAATATTTTTTTGTCTATTTCTATAAATTAAAGGAATACAAATTAGTCCATAACCTAAAAGAGTTATCTAAAATAAAATCATTATTTTAAAGGGATTCTTAGAAGTGAATAATTAGACAGGTTAGGGGAGGAGCGGCAAGATGGCGGAGAAAAAAAAAAATCAAGGATGTAAACTTAATTACGCAATTTAAAATGTTGACTATAGGACTCCAAAGGAATCTAGGTTTCCTGAATGAATTGTCCTCACTATTCATAAAACAGCTATTAGCACTATTGAGATGTAAATTATGTTTTTATCAGGAACATTTAATCTTTTCTCCTTAATGAGAAGCTACTAAATGTGCCCTCAGTTGTATGTTTAGGAGTTTCTCTTCACACATACAAGTGAAAAGCAAATTGAGCTCAAGAAGTCGGTTTTTCTTTCTTTTTAAGTGTGAAAGCAGTAAATATAAGCCTCATCAGTGATAAGCAGAGATGAACTTACTTTTATTCAATTGTCTTCTGCTTTTCTGCACCTTCTTTCCCTTTTTTTTTTTTTTTTTTTGGT